>JASKGO010001639.1:0-40982 GCA_030556065.1 Holobus sp. GC000080
TGACCTTTGGTCATAATTAATAAATTAACTTTTTTTTTCTTAAAAGAAAACCGGAGATTAATTAATTGCAGCTGAAAAAAATCTGAATTCGAATACCTGATGCATATGTCACAGTAATCTCTCTTTATTGCGTTTAAAACTTTTAAAAAGACAACTCAACTAAAATTGAAACTATAAATTTAGGCGTAATGAATGCTGCTGATTACTACGGCCTCGATGAACTGCGAAGAGCTTGCGCTGGTTTCGTTCAGGTGTGCATCAACGTGGACACAGTGTGTGCCCTTTTGGCCTCAGCTGAAAGATACATTCAGTACAAGTGCACCAAGTCACTGGTGCAGAAGGTTTGTCTTCAATCATTACTTAATTTGCATTATTAAATTATTAAATTAAACCCACTGAATGTCTAATCTTGACGTTAAATGCATTTTTTTTTTTTAATTAATGAATCTTTGAAAATTTTCGTTTCGGTCCAGGTTTTGGAGTTTGTGGATGAGCATGGAAACGAAGTGTTGAACTTGGGATCGTTCACTTTGCTTCCTCAACACGTTGTTCGTCTTATTTTGGCCAGAGACGAACTGCAAGCTGACGAATTCACCAAGTTTCAAGCGGCACTCATGTGGGGTAAATTATTTTCATTAAATTATTTAAAAAAATATATTTTTATCCATTTTTTTAAATAATATTCTTTTTTTTAACTTCTTTAAATAATAATCTCTTTTTCTTATTTTTTTAAATAATAAATTAAAAATTAAAAATTGTTTGCATTAATTGTAAATTTTATATAAAAAATCGTTTTTTTTTTATCTTGAAGTAAGTATAAGCCAATGCAAAGTCGAGAAAAGCTTCTTTAAATTTTCTTTCCGTATTTTGAATACTTAAAATTTAAAATGAAGTGCCCATAGATCGAAGATGGCTTCAAAAATTGAAAACAAATTGAAATATTTAAGGAATGCCATTTAAAAATCAAAAGTTTTTATTTTATTTTTGGATTAACAAGAAGGGATTGTTACTTTTTTTTTTGACTGTTTTTTCAAACAACCTGTAGGGTTTGAAAAATTATTTAATCATTTAATTTTTAGAGACATTTATTAACATAAATTATTTAACCACAGTTGAAAATGACAATAATACGATTTTTGGCGGTTTTTTTTTTGAAAAAGTGGAAACCATTGAATTTTTTTCATAAAGTTTTTCTTATTTTATCAAATGAATCGCATAATAAAAAAAGGTTTTTCCGCTTAAGATATCAATGTTGACATCTACTCCCGGTATTTTCGAAAGTTGTCAAAATGTAAAAAAATTAATTAGTAAAAATTAAAAATTAAAACAAAAATAAAATAGGAAAAAAAGAAGATATGTAAAATTAACAATCCATCAAAAAAAAAAAATCAATTAAAAATTTAAATTAATTGTTAACCAACAATGCAAATATTTATTCATTTTTAAGCAAAGAAAAAAAACATTTAATATGCAGCTTTGAGTGATTTTCCAATAAATGCCCGGCGCCTTCACTCCAAAAAAAATATTTTCATTATCTTAAAATAAAAGCAAACAAAAGAAAAATACAAGCAATGTTGAAAATAAATATCTGTTCGTGTTTTATAGGTAAAAAATACTGCGACAGCAACCAAAACACGAACCTAAAAGACGTGATCGGCAACTTCTTGGAGTACATCCAGTTTCATAAAATTCCAGCCAACGTTCTCATGCGTGAAATTCATCCCTTAGGATTGGTCCCATACAATATCATCATGAACGCCCTCGCATATCAGGTTATATTGTTTTTCCTTCTTGTATTTTACCCCATCATGGCTTCAAAATTCTCAAAACTCCTCTTTGCACTTCTCACCGATTTTTGCATCTTTTAAAAACCAAAACCAAAGTTAAAGATGATTTTCTTGTTGTTGTTGTTGTTAATTGCAAGAAGAATTAGTAGTTGCTTATTTAAAAAAAAATGCAAATCGATTGTGGGTGTTTTAGGCAGACCCAGCAAGCGTCGACCCTGGGAAGTTGTCTCCTAACAGAGTAAGACGCAACGCCCAAGGAAGATCGATGTCGGTGCAGAGCTCCCTGGATCCGTACGGGTCGAACACGACCCTCAGTTCGAGCGGATCCAGCGAACTCGCTTCCTCCGACGGAAAGCACTCCACGTCCAATTAACATACGGCCACTGGGGCGCCGCATCACCAACATCATATCCATCATTATCCGCCAGGACCATCCTATAATTCCGCTCCGGCCACCACCCATTCCTCGCCCGCCCACACTTTCACCTTTACCATTGTCCTGAAGAAGGTAACGCCATTGCCACGTCACTTGTAAAACGTTGGAAACGTTTGCTGGTTGCAAGTGATGAAAGAATTACTAATTACAAGGTGATTCATAAGTAAAGTATTGCTGCTGATGGGTTGAGAGTTAAACATTTTAATTATTTAAGGGAAATTGATGTTAGCAATCAAGCAGATTGCTTTTTTTTTGATTCAGTTAATAATTAAAATGAAAAAAAAATATTTTTTTTTAATAAGGGTGATTATAATGATTATTAGTCGATTTCTTTTGAATCATTTATTTGTCCATGGTTTTGAATTTCGTTTTTTAGTTTTATTTGTTTTTTCAATTAAGTTTTAAATTATTTGTTGATAGTGGACTAGAAAATTTAAACTTTTTAAATTTAAATTCATTTAAAGGGTTTTAGGCACTTGTTTAAACGTCATTTTATTTCATTTTATTTCAATAGTTTAAATATTGTTTTGGATTTAAAAACATTGTTTTTTATTTAAAAACATAAACTAAACGGGTTTTTGGTAAAAAAAGTTGTTTTACGGTATGAAATTAAAAAAGAAATTTGAAGACATTAAACATTAAAAAATAACTCTTAAGTTTAATAACCTAACCTAACCTAACCTAATAAAAAAAAATAACGATTGTTTCTGTCTTTCTGGTCCAAAATTAATATTTCATTTCTTTTTATTAATAATAATATTATTAATTAATATAATTATAAATAAAAAACATTTTTTAACTTTTAAAATTTCGAAACTTATTCAGTAGGCAAGCCAGTTGACTCATTAATATTAATAAAAATCTTTTAAGAACCATTGCAGCGATTTAAATTTAAATTTTAATATAAAAAATACGAATTAACAAATATAAAACTGAATTTTTCTTACCCCGCATCTCGTCTAAGAAGAATATTTTTCCCCTTTTCTTCACTGTCAAATTTTTCATTTGTTTTTTTTTTTTTGATTCCATTAAGTTTTAATTAATTTCAAAAGTTTTAAAGGCGGTAATTTGCTACTTTTGAATCACCCTGTAGTCTGCACCGGGAATTTCACTTTCCAAGCAACCATAGGGAATTAAACGGAAAAATAAACTTTATTTTTTTCCTCCGTCTAATTATAATTTCTCGAAATTATAAAATACTTTACAAGTAGTATTCTTAGAGGAGTATCTTTTAGCATTTTTTCCAAAATCATACAATTTCTAGTTTTCATTGTGCAGGCCTTTAAAAAACGCTAATTTTGAATTTCGCGCCTTCATTATTAATATCTCAATGGCCGCCATTAGCAGCCCAGCGAAATATTGTATATGTTGTTTATAATAGCTGTCATATTAATTGTAAATAAAATAAGGATAGTTTATTATTGGTGATGAAAAACTTCTTACAAGTACATCCACATGAACATCATTCATTTGATCAGATGGTTTGTCATGCCAATATTAAATTATCCATATTTTACTTAAGATCAATATGACAGCTATTATAAACAACAAATACAATATTTCGCTGGGTTGCCATTGAGATTTTAAAAATTAAGGCGCGAAATTCAAAATCAGCGTTTTTTAAAGGGCTACTACATAAAAACTAGAAATGATCCAAGCTTCGAAATAATGTTAAAAGATACTCCTCTGAAAATACTATCGGTAAAATATTTTACCGTTTCGAGAAATTATAATTGGAAGCAGGAATAAAATAAAGTTTAATATTCCATTGAATTGCCTTGGGTCAGCAGGAAAGTGCAATAAAAACTCAGTACAAAACAAATAAAACAAAACAATTAACGAATGTACCTTTGAAATCGAACCTCATTGTTATCGAATTAATATTTGCCTCATACCCTAATTACCAGTTTACCAAATCTTTGCTACACCTTATTTACCTGTTCTCTCTAAGTTGCGCGGCGCAACAGTGGCTATTAGAATTGTATTAATTTTTTGTTTCCTTCCATTGGAAGCTGTTTACTGTAAATATTAATTTCTTTGAAAAACATATTTATATTCTATTGAAATCTATCTATGTCAATGTAAACTCTGTGGTTTCTTTGTTGTGTAATGACTGTCTTTTTATTACTACTACTATTATTATTATTCACGTTTTATATATTTGAAATTTTATAGGAAATGGTATTCTGTTGTTCTTTTTTTAAAATGTATACAACATACGAGCTTTTCTATGTGCTTTATATGATAAACAGAAAAACTATTAGTGGTAAACTTGTAATAATATGTAATCAGATGGATATAATCATAACGAAAAACGTTACATATGGGTATGACGTTTAAATATTATCAAAAACAAAAAAATGTAAAAGAATTATTTAGTATATGTTGCTATATATCATGTTGGATCATCAGAAACTTGTTTTATTTTTTCATCTTTCAAATATCCCTCAAAGATCTTTAAATTTTGCTTCCAAAATGAAAACACAAAAAAAATCAATATTAATTAAAATTTTTCAGCAAAAAATATTTAAATTTACTTATTTAATATCTTATTTAAGCAAATCTAATAATATAATTTAAATTGCTCTTTGAATTTTGAATAAAAAACCCCGGGAACATTTAAAACAAAGCTTGAAAAGTTGCCTATTCCCATTTTGAAGATCTATTTATTTAATTTGTGCTTATATTTTTAACCGCGTGACATTTTAATGACCTTTTCGTTAAAGAGCTCGAGGATATGGATCGTTTTGCGTTTAAATCAAATTTTTTCATGGTCTATTTCAGAAGCAATTAGTAAAAAACGCAAAAATGTTGACAAAAATTCTGAGGTTCGAGATAGAGGCTGCCTATTCCGATTTTCAAAATCGATTTTTCTAATTTTTGCTTTTATTATTAACAATGCAACATTTTTTCAATACTTTTATAAAGTATCTGATGCATTTTGATGGTTTTGCTTTTAAATTACGTTTTTTTGTGGATTATTATTGGAGAAATTTGTAAAAAAACTGGAAAGTTTGCAAAATTCTGAGAGGTAATGAGGGTTGCCAACGATGAGCAACCGTATTGCAATTTCAAAACAAAATTAATAACTTTTTGAAGGCTATTAATTTTCATTTAAAATTCATGTTTATGTTCATAAATGTGCTGAGAATGATCTAAAAAGAAAAATATTTGAGTTTGCAAATTACATTTTGATAAAAATTAATATTTGAATAGTTTTTATTATATTTTTAAATTTCCAATTTTTCTATAAATAATATAAATATGGTTTTTTAAACAATTTAAAGGAACTCGTAGTTAAAACGCAAAGTGAAATATTCATTATAGGAATTTATATAAAAATGTCATTGTAACTAACAATACTTACTTCTTTTTCTATTAACAAACAATTTTCAAGTAATCGTTGCCAAAGCGAAAACATTTTTCCAATTCCAAGCCTGAAAATCCTACTAACCAACCAACTCACCGAGACGAAAAACAACAATACAAAAATTGTTCAGTAGAAAATATTATTTAACAATAAGACTGAAGAGTCAAGAAACGAGACATCTGTGACGAACTGTGACTTAACTTAAGACTGAAAATATGTACATATTCAATAATAATGGGCTGATAATGAAAATGTGGAAACAATAGTAGTAGTAGTAAACACTAAAAACGAGATACAAAAAAAGTTCAATAAAAAAAAACCTTATGATCTAAGAGGACGCCATTTTCTTGGCGGCCGTTTCGGCCGTATCGGCAGCCACCTCGTCGATCTTTCTTTTGCGTTTCACCAAGTGCGAAATGTCGTTCGCCTTTTTCTCCGGCGACGGCTGCACATTCGACGACGCACTCTCCTCAGCCGCCTTCTTTTCCACCTGCGAAACAATTTAAATGAAAACAACGGTCGTTTTTTTTTCAAAATAGGCTGCTGTTTATTATGTTTATTGCTGTTTTTCTTATGATATGATTGTTGATTGATTAGCATATACGATGATAATGATAGTGATGGTGAATTTTACAGAAAAAAAACAAAGCGATAAGCGTGAAAATGCATCAATGCTTCACTATTTTCAGGCGAGTCATCTCTTTTTCGACGACGTTGGTAATTATGTTGTGGCATTCCTTATCGATAGAACTCACCTCTTCCTTGTAGGTCTTCAAATCGGCAATCTTCTCCTCCAGTTCTGGAAGGATCGCCTTGATGTCTTTTATATCGATCTTATCGGTACTGCCCGGCTCTTCGATAGCTTCCAACTGCACGAGTCTTTCGCGCAATATATCGACGGCCTTCTGGTAGTTGGCGATTCCGTCTTCGAGTTTGTTGTGGGCAGTGTAGGCCAGGCCCAATTTGTAGAAACTTTGGGCCAGCTTGCGCATATCAAGCGGGTCCTTGAAGATTTTCTTCTGAATTTCCAGGCCGGCCGTTATATCCGCAATGGCACTGTCGAAATTCTCGTTTTCCATCGACACTTCTCCGAGGGTTACCAGACACTCGGAGTAGTCTTCCTGTCCTTCTTCGCCGCGTCGCTCCAGAATGATTTTGGCCAACTCCAACACTTCCCAAGCCAATTGCAGATCTGTAGGCTCCTCTTCAGCCTTTTCAGCTAAAAACAATATTAATTATAGTAACAACAACAACAACAACAAAAAACACAAAAAATAAATACCTGAAGTCCCTTCGCCACCATCTTCAGGTGCAGCATCATCTACCAATTCCTCTTCATTATCTTCAGCTTCAGCTTCAGCTTGGTCCCCATTGGTATTCGCATCTTTTTCTTCTGTTTCTGCTTGGATGCCATTAGAACCATTTGTTTTTTCTTTTTCAGCTTCAGCAGCAACTTCAGCACTGTTTTCATCTTCAACTTGTTCCTCATCAGCATCGGCATCAGCTTCACCATCAGCAGTATCGTCTAAACCTTCAGGATTACTATCGCTGAGATCGCCATCACCCTCTTCATCGCCTTCCACTTCGACGCCGACCTCTTTGGGCACACCTTCGCCCAACGGATCGCTTTCTTCGCGCGACAACTCGAGCAAACTTTTGCCGTAGTACAAATAGACGTTGCCCAACGTGTTGTGCTTATCGTCCTTGTGTTCCTCCACTAAAACTTCGCTGGACTTGCTTAAGATAGCAGCGGCATCGGCAAATCGCTGAGCTTCGAAAGCTTTCATTCCTAGCGCGAGCAACTCCAGGCCATCCTTGCCTTCCATCTCTTGCGGATTGACAACCATTTTTACTGTTAAACAAAGTAATTTTATTATTAACTGTTATTATTTACTTATTATATTAACTGTTCTTTATTTATTTATTGTTTTCAGTTTTAAACTAAGGGTTATGTTTTGGGTAACCTGCGCACTAATTTCTACGTATAAAACAGCAGGCGCCGGCGTCGCGACGCTTTAGTCTTTACCAACCGCCCGCAAAGTGAACACCATATGCAAACCATTGTTTTCCAAAACATAATAATCTAAATTATAAAACAAAAAATGCTTATTTTATAGTAAAACAAACAAAACAAAAAAACAGGAAAAAAGAAACAATTGTCAATTACAAAAAAAAAGACAACAAATCTCAAGAAAACAATGAAAAACGGCGTTAACAAAAAAGGCAACATTGAAGTAAGCAAATTCGCGAAAATAAATTCAAACACATGTGCAATGAAGACGACGAGGACGGCGTCAGAAGAGCTTCGCAGGTCACCACTACTACAACGTATCTGAGGACTCGGGTTTTAGCGCCGCGACGCTTCTTCTTCTTCGACGTAGTGGCCGGTGCCATCGGGGGCCACACCAACGCCGCCAACAATCAAGACTACGATCTGCTCATCGTTGACTACGAGGCAGCACTCATGGAGAATGCCTCCGATGAAGACGCCGGATGGAATTGCAGCGTCCACCCCAGGTAACCACCAATAACTCTTCATCTTCTTCAGCGTTGCAATTCTTATCGTTTTAATGAATTCCGACAGTGTTTTCTTCCTGTTGGGCACACTGGTGTTGACCACGTGTGCCACGGGAATGCTTTGCGCGGCCATCATGACCGACCACTGGGAGGAAGTGCGATGGGACAGGAACACTCTGGAGATGTTGGCGAACGCGACGGATTCCTCATTCGAAATCGAGTGGCTGCTGATGGGAAAAGTGGCTTATGTGTCTTCGAATAACGAGCATGCTTTTTTGGTGCCCATCCACGGCGGCATCTGGACTTTATGCTATAGCCTCACTGGTAAATTCTTTGTTTTTGTTAGTTTAGTTTTTTTTTTAAGATAAATTTTAATTTTGTTTGCATTGCATTGCATTCGAAACGAATGTGCAGAGGAGGAGATTCAAATACTGAGTGCGAAAGGGTTCCCCGAACAGAGTTGCATAAATTATTTGTCGGGCGAGATGGACGGTTTGAAGGTCTGCGAACCGAAAGCTGATTGGCAAAGAAGTAAGTCACTTTTCTCTTTTTTTCATAACATTTCTTTGCTGCATGTCAAATCATCATATAGTAATACTAAATCATAAATTTTTCTTCCTTTTTTTTTTTGTAAAATCATAATTATATAATTTATTTAATATTTATATTTTTTTATCATAAAAAGGAAAAGGAAAACAAATCAAAGAATCATGGTGTAAAGTTCCAATCAATTCAATAAATTTCAAATTTCAATTAATATTTCAAATAATGAGAAATATTATTATTAGTAATCTATTACTATCTAATGGAAACAATTAATTCGTAAAAGAGAATTCTATATATTAAAAAAAGCTTGAAACCTTCTAACTTTCTTTTTTATCATTCTTTGTATAAAATAGAATTTTTTTATTACTATTTTTTTTTCATTGGTTTTAATAGTTATTTCGTGAAATTTAAAAGTAAAATTAATTAAATAAAAACCTGTATTATAAAATTAAAGCTCATCACTTATTGTTAAGCCCTGGTATCAATGTTTCTTTGATTTCCGCAACAACTGCTAAACTTTTACATTTTGTTTTAATTTCTTTAATAAATTGAAATAAATAAAGGATAGCTGTCATTTTTACATTACTTCCGGTTTCACCGGAAATGACCCTATTAACTATTGATATAACAACGTAAGAAAATTTACAAGAATCGCAACTTTTCCAAGTTTAAAACAATTAAAAAAAAATGTAAAAAATCAGAGAGGCGTACAATGTAGTAAGGCGTACAATGTAGTAAATTAAACATAAATAAAAAATTAAATTTAATAAAAACGGAAATTTTATTTTGAAAATATTGAAATTGAAAAAAATCGAAAAACAGTTTTAAAAAAATGCGCAATAGGTATTTATTTATTCAATGCAAATCAGCAGTTCAGCACAGCCACGTAATTTATGGTTTTACCACGCTCTGACCTAACAAACAATATATGAGGGTGAACTAAAAAACAGTTAGCCCTCAAGTAAGAACACGGGGAATTATTGATCCCGTTTATTTGTTTGCAAAGCCAACACTTGTTTGTTGTTTCCCACTAAAAATTACACTGATTTTTTTGTCCTTCGACTTCGACAATGTGGCAATTTAATAATTTCCCCTTTGTCAGAAAGTGTATAGATATGTTCATTACTTTTTTATATACTATATTGAAAAGAAAATGAACTTTTATATTGGCGTTTTTGATATACTCGTACATTAAGCCTAAGGAATACTCGTAGAGCAGTAATACTTTTATTTTAAGTCTTTTCGTTAAAATTAAAATTTAACTGCATTAACAAAAACAAAATCAATCGAAAGAGAAAAAATAAATTAATCTTCCATTTGAGTGAAAATAAATTACTTATTGATTTTCGTTTAAATTCATACATAAGCCATACAATAATAAATATTTTACAAACCAAAAAAATGGCCCCAAGAATTAAAAATTAACTTTTAATTTGCATTAAAAAATAAAGGCTAAAATCCACTTAAAGAAATTATTTTTTTGTTAAGAAATCGAAATATGATATAAAAATTGTGGTGTTCTATTAAAATGAAACAAATCAAAGATTATAATTACTTCCGGTATTGGCAAAAGCTATCGGTTGTTCAGAAAAATTAATTAATAGCTTTTTATTGCAATAAAAATTATAAAAAATAATTCGAAAGTTTTTGATTCTCTAAATATGGCAAATGGGCCATTGAAAATAATAATAAAATTATAAATTTAATTTGATTTTAGACTTTTAGTATATTAAAAACTTGAAATTACCAAATAAAACAAAACATAAAAATCAAACAAAACTTATGCAATTTTTACCCTCTGATTTCCCCACAGACTGAAAAGAAAGCTCGTAAAAAAAATCCCCATTTTAATCTGAATATCACTCATAAAATATAAAAAACTTCATCGTTTCCATCCCCTCATTTAATTTTGTTTTTTCTCTCCTTCTATAAGGAATGCAAAACTTGTCCATCTCGTGCGCCTTGGTCTGCCTGATAATTCTAGGTACGGCCGCATTAGTCGGCGCCTTCGGTGTCTGCCAGCACCAAATCAGCGCCGTTTTGGTCACCGGTGTCATGTACTTATTAGCAGGCAAGAGACATGAAATCAAACATTTTCAAATCGAATGGGAAACTACAAGTTCTTTGTAAATTGTGTATTACAGCGTCATTTGCCCTTTTCACGCTATCGATAATCCACTTCAAGAGGGTGCAAACTGCGCGGCCGAGGGCGGAGGAAGATGGCAGTGACTGGTACCGCATGGACGCCGACTGTACCGTCGACGGCGTCGTCAGTCCGCTTGACGCGCGCGGCTTCTACCACTTCAGCGCTCAGCTTTTGGGCGCGCGCGACTTCAACACCTCTTGGTCTCTGGACTTGGGCTGGGGCGGTGTCATGCTCTGCTGCATGACCTCCGTCCTCTGGATACTCTTGTCGAAAATTATGCGCTTCAATCCCATCTCCACCATGATTAGTTATGATTAATCATTAATTAATTCGATTCGATTTTTAAGCGATTTTTTTGCTGTTTGTTTTCTTGTTTCATGCAAAAGCGCAAGCTTTATGCTTTTTATTGTACTGGTTGGCAACGATTTCAGGATTATCCCGTTCAGTATTTAATTCTATAAATTAATTTTATTAAATATCAATGTTTTATAACTTCTTCGGGAAAGGATCCTCACTTTTACTTTTTTTTTTTATAATTTTGAAGTACCAGCACATAGTTATTTAAAGTTTTTTGGGGTTTCCTAAGTCATTTAAACTCTAAAAACATATTTTTCACATCAAAAAATTAATTAATTCAATTGATTATTAAAACAAAAGAAGGGATAATCCTAAACTTGTTGGTCACCTGAACAAGGCAGCCATTTTCCAAATTTTAAAGGGTAATGGGAAAATTCTTTAAAGGGCAGCATCTTCTAAATAAAACGAATTATAGCAATTAAAAATACATTGCCCAAGAAGTTTCAACTATTTAACCGAGTTTTCCCCTGTAAAACTGAATTATAAATTACCCAAATGTGAAAATAAGAAAATGGCCACCAGGTAGAGGAATCAAAAGTGCTCAAAAAGCAGCGTTGTGCTTTCAAAAGGCAAAAAGAACTTTGCCAATTTAATAATAATAATAGTGAAAGAAGGTTAGATTACAAAAATTGTTCATTACAATATTGCAAAAAAGTATTTGTCTTGTGCAAAAACCGTCCGTTGGAAGCAAGATAGACAAAAGTTGAAACGCACACATTTCTTTAGCAAAAGAGCTTATTGCATTAAATTCATTAAATACTTAAAAAAAATCATCAAAATTATTGCTAATAAAAGCGAACGTTAAAAACAATAATAACAATCAAATTACTTTGTTTATGTAAAGCAAAATTAGTTTTTTAACGATTGATATTTGATATTGAGTTTTTTCCATAAAAAAAAAAACAATCTTTAAATAACGTGGAAATATTGTTTTCAGCAAACTAGAAACTTTCCACAATTAAATAATTATATTTTTCTTTAGAAAGAACCAAAAACAATACAAAAAACAACTTTGTAACTTCGGAAAACAATGATTTTGAATGGAAGAGAAAAACGCGCCAACTTCCTAACCTAAAAATTCCCACAAAAAAAAAACATGAAAAGAATCGCGGAAAAATAATAAATTACAAAGCAATGTTGCCTTCGAATAGCGCCTTTATATACATACACACGAAACACGTTTCGAGACACATTTTACCGAGCAAAAATTACCGGAAACACTCGGTGGTATTAAAAAAAAACTAGGCTTGCGAATATTATTAAAAAGAAATATTGCTCAGCTTTGAATTTCAATGCTTTTGTGATTAATATACATGTTGAAAACAATGCAGTAGCAGTTGCTTACCTTTCTTTAGATGTTTAGGAAGAACTCCAGGAAACGACTGTTAACGGTCGCACTTCTAGAACGGCAATGTGCAGCAGCAGCAGCAGCAGGAGCTGTTAAAAACACAAAAGATGGAACACCGGTACACTTTTGAAGCTTTGAAGCGCTTCAAATGAAACAGATTTGCACTTCGCAGTCGCAGTGAGCAGTGAACTCCTCTTTTCACGGCCTCCACCATGTGATCCAAGGTCGTGCTGTCAAAATTTTCTGTCAAACTGTTGAAGCTTGAAGCCTTGGAATCTTGCAACATAACCTAAAAATTTGCTCCTGCTTTTTGACTTACTTTTGTTCGTAGAGCACTGCGATTTGCGATTTTGTACTGAAATGCTATGAAAAAAAGTGGCAAACAGCAAGAATTATAGAAAATGTCGACCAAAGATAAACCTGGGGAATCCTGGAAACGATTATTTCAACGCGGACGTAAAGATAAGGAATCTATAGGTAAAATTTTCCCTATTACTTGTGTGCAATTTCAACAAGTTGTAACTTTTGCAGGGAGCTTTACGAAGAGCAAGGATGATTTTGTACTAACAGCCGAAATGAAGCAGAACTTGAGCCGAGAATCACCTGCTGCTACTAGAATTAAGGCTATTACTAAACTAAATGAGGCCATGATGGACTTGAAAGTTGAAGAAGTATAAAATATCTCTACTTTTTTTTAATGCATCTTATATAATAAAATATTGTCGTTTTCCAGGAAACCATACCAAAATTGTGGAGCTGTATAAGCGATTTGCTTAACAGCCCTTCGAAGGAGATGCGCTCTTTGGTCTTTCAGTGGCTGCAGGTGATTGTTTTAGGCCAAAACAAAATCCTGAATATTTTCCGGTTGCAAGTGTTTCGAGTAATTGAAGAGCATAATTTGGAGGAAGACATACTTTTAAGATACAATTTGCTAAGGAATTTAACGGATAACGGCAAAGATTTATTAGATATCCAAGAAAAGGTTTACTTTGAAATTTATTTTTTCGAATTTTTTTGTTAAATTTTTATTATTTTTCAGATTGCTCCGTTGTTGCTGACAATGTTCCCTGAAATAGTAAAGGCTGGCAAAGCAGTGGATATCATAGCATTCCTAGTGAATATAATAAAATTCAATTCATCTTTGGTCACGGAAAACGACATGATTCAATTCGTCAAGTAAGTTTTCTATTTAACAAAATTGTTTTACTATTTAATAATTGGTTAATTAATTATAACTGAGTATAATTTGCAGAAATATTTGTTTGTTGTGTTACGATATAAGAAACGAAGGCCTCATTAAGAACGTTATTAGTTTCCTCGAGAGTCTGATTGCGTATTATCGGAAAATACCGCCGCAGTCGTTGCCGCAAGTGTTGGCCGTTTTGTGTCGCATCGTTAACTTCCAGCCGTACTGCGAACTCTGCTGGCCAGTTATGAGGAACCTGTTGGGCACTCATTCAGGACACTCGGCCATTTTGGCAATGTGCAATATACTGATAAGTCCTGCGATGCACACCGATCATAATTTGTTGCGCGGGGCCGTTTATTACATCAATATGGCTTTGTGGATTAATCCTTTGAGCAATTTGCGCAGTCCTCCGACGACCATTTTACCATCTTATTTGGAGGTGAGATTTTTTTTTTATTCAGCAATTATTGGAAACTACTTTTTTTTTGTTTTTACTATAAAATTTAATTGAAATTGAATGCAGCATTTAAAGGTGTATTTACTAAAGCAAAATTTGTTGTAATTTTTGCGGTTTCCCAAAAGTTACAGCTGTGTTTGCAAAATGCTTGCCTAATTTAAATTTATCAAAAATTTAAAAAAGTAATGAACGTTCTTCTAAATTAATTTTGTAATCTTGCAAAGGATACAAATTTATCGAATATTTGCAAATATTTTTCAACAAAAACCCCTCAATAAAATAAATCAAATAAAATTAGTTAAACAACTTTGGTACACTTCGCAGGAAAAGAAATGTATAAAAGACAAAATAGTATATTAAAATTTCTTGTAGGTGGTGAAAATAAACGAACCAAAAGTATCGTTCGAGGTGTCGCTCGGAATAGAATACCTGGTTTCCACCTACAGCAACAAACTGATGGACGCCGGATGGGAAATCGTCCTGGAGATTTTGGCCTTGCTGGTGCAGCAAGTGGAGACTGAAACGCAAACCTACATGGGCAAACAACGAGTGGACAAAACATTGAACTTCATCGAAGGACTAATTGACAACGGCTCCTTCAACGGAAACGTCAACGAGTTTTATAAAATCGTCGACTCTTGTGCTCAGAGCAGACCGGAAGAATCCATCCTAAGACTGGTGTCGTATTTAGCCGAAGACATACAGCCCATTCGTAATTTGTGGCAGACCAATTTGAACAACCTAATGAAGCGATACTTTAACGGTGACAAAGTGAAGAGGAGTAATGTAAGACTGAAGGTTTTAGATATTTGCAGCCATGTTGTGCGTCTTAATAGGTTTGCAACTTTTTTGTTAATCATTTAAAATTAAGTAATTAATGGGGAATTTTTTGCAGGATTTGTTACGAAGATGAACTAATCGATAAAATTGTAATTCCGCATTTGTCGGTCTTGCCTACCGATCAAGATGTTAAAATTCGATCGGCCGGTGGTCAACTGCTGGTGGATCTCTGCTTGTTTTGCGAAAGCAAACGCTGTATGGATATGCTGGACATTTTGGAAAAGGTTGTGTTTTGATTTTGCCGTTTTGCCGAAAGTTATTTGTTATTTTTTACTGAAAGTAAGGTGCTTTGCAGTTGCTAAGCAGACCGTTTGAAGATAGCAAAATTGCGAATTCCGAAGAACAGCTTGCGGATATCGATTCGGTGGTCACTGGGTTGGTGCAGGTGTTTTACACGAAAATACACAAACTGCCTTCGTCGCACGCGCTGCGCATCTACAAAATGCTGGTCAATCACCTCAAGTTGCATTACGAACGGCCGAAAGTTTTCGAAAATTTCGATTCGCCTAGGCTCAAGGTTTGTTGGTTTTCGTTTTCGCTTTCATTTATTTATTATTCTTTTTTTATTTGCCAAAAATTGCAGTTTTTCTTTACTTTATTACATTATTTTATTAATCCTTTAAGAGCATTTAAACATTGAAAATAATTAAATTTTAATGGTGTTTTTGAATCGTTTTTATATGAAAATTAATAATTTCCAATGCTCTTTTAAATTTCATTTCACACCAAATTGCTTAGTCTAATCAAACATCTCACTGGATATATTTTAAAAAATTTTACTTTTTCTTTCTTATTTAATTAGTTAATAAAAATTACAATTAATTATGCTGTTATTAAAAAAAACAAACATTTTTTTGCATTTTGTTTTAGATTTTCGACTGCTTCCTAAATTTGAGAGCCGACAGTTTGTGTCGCTTGGGATGTCCGTACCCTCGGACCGGCGACATAAAATTCAGTCATTACTTGTGCGTTACTTACGCCAACAACGGCGTGTCTTCGCCGAGACCGCCGTCGCCCGTAATGACGCCTCATCCACCTTCAACCATTACCTATGTGCCAGTCAATGCTGCCTTTAAAATCTTCATTACTTGTTTAAAACAAGAAACAGGTTTCTAAAAACTTTTCTTTTGCTTGTATTTTTTAACAATTTTAATTGCAATTTTAGATAGGAAAGTACTAACTTTTGTGCTGAACAAAATACCCGATGTACTGGAAAACAAGTCGTTGATTTTAGCCAAAAGCGGTAACAGCGATATCGGACGGCTGGTCGATATAATCGAATGGATGGTAAGTGAAATTTAAATATTTATAGAAAAAAAAAAGTACAAATCTGATAATTTTGTAGATAAATAATTTCAAATCGCAAACCGATTCCATGCCCATCAACAGATCAGACTTGTACTCGTCGGTATTGTTGATTTTGCCGGCACTGGCTTCGTACCACGCGTATTTGGACCAAGGTCACCAGCAGAAAATCATCCGCGCTTTTTGCGCCTTCAAAGTGGGCATTGCGTGGTTGCCCACAAAGGCGCAATGCTTCAAGAAGTCAATGGCGGCGCTGGCTATTTGCACGTTGGAAATGCAAGAGGTGATGTCGAAAGTACTATCGGAAGTTTTGTTGATTCTTTCCAAGTCTTCGCCGACGGTTCACATTGCGATTCCCGTTTTGGAATTTTTATCTAGTTTGTGTTTTACTTTCTTCTTTTAAATTTGATATAATTTATTTATGTTTTTTTCGTAGCACTGACGATTTTGCCATCGGTTTTCTCCAATTTTGTGGCCGATCAGTATATGGCCGTCTTTGCCATTCTGCTCCCGTACACGGATCCTTTTAAATTCGACCACTATACCGTCTTTCTGGCTCATCACGTCATTTCCGTTTGGTTCACCAAGTGCAGGCTGCCTTTTCGAAAGGATTTCGTTCGGTTTATTACCAATGTAAGTAGTTTCTCCTTTAATTTAGTAATTCAGAATAATTCTTTTTTTTTTTTTTTACTTTTTAATCAATTAAATACTGATAAAAAAATTGATAAAGTATTTAAAATCCACATTATTAATGCAATAAAATAATTTTCTAGGGACTGCTGATTAACAAATACAACCAAGACAGCGGAGACCGACGTCGCAGTTCGAGTTTAACGGAACCGCAGTCTCAGATGCGTGAACGAAGTTCCACGCTGGGTTCGAAACCAAATAGCGACTTCAAAAGCAGCGACAAATCCCTAGGAAAGTCAACAATTGATTTCAAAGCACCGGACAAAACTCTGATTTGCTTCTATCGCGAACTAACGGAGACTTGCATCGATCTAATGGCACGCTACACTTTTTCGCCGTGCAGCGCTCTGCCGAAACGTTTACCAGCAACGGAATTTCTGCTGAGAGGCGGTCAAACTATGAGCTGGCTAATGGGCAATCGCGTCATTAGCATCACGACCAGCGGATGTGCTCAGAAAGCTCTGAAGCATGGACTTTGCGACAAATGTTACACTCTTTGCAAAACCGACAAGGACAAGTTGCTAAGAGCCAATAGCTCGGAGGTGAATTCCACAAAAGTGACACGGCAAAATTCAGCCTCGAACAATACTACAAATGCTAGTAGTCCACTGGATGAAAGCAAGAAACTGACTGATAAATTAGAACAGCAACTGCCCGGTAAGTTGCAACAGTTGAGCGATGGAAGTAAGGAGTCCCGTGGGTCGATTTCTAACAACAAGGGCGAACGGTGCGCTTGCTGGTGCGACGGATGGGCCGAAATTTATATTCGGAGGCCGACGGGGGACATGTCTTGGATTATGCGCATCCAAAACCAAACGTCGCAGCCGAAAAGTATCTATGATTTTCCCCTGAACGAGATTTCCACTTTGTTTTTGCCGTCTTTGAATGATTTTTCAAATGATGGACAGCAGCAGCAGCAACAACAACAGCAGCAGCAGCAGCCACAAGAGGAAGCTTCGACAGTGGAGAATGCTAATTTAGCAACTGCTAGTGTTCCTATTTATATACCAGGTAATTCTTTAATCTTTCATTGTTTAAATTGGCCGGTTTTTTATTATTTTTTTTAGTTGTTTTTCTTGGTTTTTAGCAAAAAATAATATTAATAAGATTTTCTTTAAAAAAAAAATTTGCAGAATCCCCGGGAAAACAATCGCCATCGCGCCAAAGTTCCAAAGATAGTGTAGCCGAAGAAGAAGTGGAATACATCGGTGAGGATGGCACGAAAATGCGCAATCCAGTTCGTCGATCAAATTCCAGTCCCGAGATGTCGGCAAATTGGAAGAATCCCTTCATGCAGCAAAAACAATCGAACGAAACGAACAGCGAAGAGGAGTCGAGCAAGAAGAACGTGAAAAACTACAGTAAGGACACTCGCGTCAGTTGCGAAGCGATTCCGGAAGAAATAGCCGGCATGGGGACGACTCCTCCATCCTCCGATGCGCCGCAGCCGCATCCACTGTTACTCTCTTCTATTTCGTGTCCCTCTCCGCAGATCGGAGAGCAGATTTCCGTGCCCAAGCACTACCAAACGGTCCCTCCGAGTCCCAATTTGGCCAACAGCGACATCCAATTCTATCCATCTTCGGCTGCGACGAAAACAGCTGCTTCTGCTGATCGTCCGCCAAATTTGAATCTGCCGCTGGCGGCCAAACCGCCGCAGAGTCCCACGCAAACCTCTCCGCGGCTCTCCAGGCACAACAGCAGCAGTGGCAGCAGTAGCAACAACCAAAAGGACGAGGTGTTTCCGAAGCAGCGCGATCGCGGCCACACGATTTCCGTGATGAGTCGCGAACATTTGAAGCAGCAGCAGCAACAAAAGGAGATTTGCCGTAGCGGCATCAGTCCCAGTTTTGTTTTCTTGCAGCTGTACCATAACGCGCAGTTTGGCAATACCAACGAGCGCCCTTTGATGATCAGCGGTGGCGAAGTGGAGCAAAGGGCTCTGAAGGTTTTGGACAAAATTCCGCCGTACGAAGCGCACAAAATTGGCGTGCTGTATGTGGGCCGCGGACAGTGCAATAAGGAAAGTGAAATTTTGCGCAATTCCTATGGGTCTCTAAGATATGTGGAGTTCCTGAAGCGATTGGGCACCTTGGTGAAGATCAAAGATGTCGATCCGCAAGTGACGTTCGGCTTGGAAGCTGGCAATTTCGCATATATCTGGCAGGACGATTTTATCAGGGTGGTGTTTCATGTAGCCACTTTGATGCCCACTTTGGAGTCCGATCCGCACTGTACCAATAAGAAGATGCACATCGGCAACAATTTCGTCACTATTGTTTACAACGAAAGTGGCGAGGAGTATAATTTGAGCACTTTAAAGGTACTTTTTCCACAATTTGATTCCTCTTTGGTGGTAAAATATAATTATTTATTGTTTTTAGGGTCAGTTCAACTTTGCCAATATTATCATTCAACCGTTGGACCACAACAGCAACAAAGTGACCATCAAAGCTAAAGATGGCCTAATGGAATTGATAGGTAGCAGCGATCCGAAAATTATTTCCGATCAGAATGTTGCTTTGCTTGCTAGACAATTGGCTCTACATTCAGATGTAAGAAACTAAACTGTTTCATTGCTTTTTTATTTTGTTTTAATTTCATAATTAATTGATTTTTCTTCGCAGTTGGCTGCTCTGGTTTATTCCAAATCACGAAACACTGATCCTTATGCCCCGAATTGGTTGGAAAGACTGCGCCGAATTAAGAAACTGAGGGAGAAGATTTTGGAATCGAGTGCTAAGGGTGAACGGAGCGGTTCGCAAAGTGAATCCTATTCCAGATCCAAAATGGAAGATTTCACTGAGTACACTTAAAAAGAATCGAGATTGGACGACGAGTTTCTTACTTTTTGATGTTTATTACATTTTTATAGACTTGTCCAAGTGGATAAATGTTGTATTTCTTATTATAAACAGCTTTAACCGGTTTTCTCTTATTGTTATTTATTTGAAATTACCTAAATTATTACGTTTTTTCTGAAATTTCGTAATAATTTGTTTCCTTTTATTTTTTTTACAAATAAATAAATGAAGATTTATGGAGAATTTAAAGGAGCACTTTATAAACAAAGTTTCATTTAAATGGATCAAAATTTGTAAAAGTTTTGAAAGATTTTCTAAATTGTTTTCCTAATCTTTCAAAGGGTACAAGTTCAATGAAAATTTGCTAATATTTTCTGATATAAGCTACTTCTAAGTATAAAATTAATTGCATTTGGTGCGCATTACATTTTAATAGATATGTACAAGTGGATAAATATTTATTACTTATTAACCAGTTTTTTCGGAAGTTTTTATGCTGGAAAAGTTCTTAATTTCTCCAAATTTTTATGAAATTTCGTGATGATTTGTTTAATTTAAGATGTTTTTCAATGAAATAAATTGAGATCAATAGAGAATTTAAAGGGGCATTTCCCAATTAAAATTGATCAAAATTTGAAGAAGTTATGAACGTTTTTCTAAATTGTTGCCCTAATCTTGCAAAGGGTACTTTTGTAATGAAATTTGGCCAATAGTCTCACAGATTTCCCAAAGACTTAAAAAAATTGGTCAAATGTTTAAGCTAATTAAAATGAAAACAGCAGCTATTTTTCACAGAAAGAAAATTTTTGTAATTTTGCAAATTAAAAAAAAAATGTGTTGAAGGTGTTGCATACGAATATCTTCATTCATAAATTCTTTTTTCTTCATTTTAAAAATAAATCTAACCTATTCTGTGCGATAATCAGTGATTACAAGAGTATAATTAATATTATAAACAAATTGCCCTAAATTAACTTATTGCTCTTTGATTTTTCAGCCATTAAATATGTGATTAAAGTATGGAATTAGAAAGTGAAAATCTACTGGAAATCGATTACCAGGAAATTACCAACAAACAGTTTGTGGCCAATGGAAGCTTTGGCAGGGTCTTTCGTGGCGAATGGAGAGGACACGACGTAGCTGTTAAAGAGATCGTTAATCAATCTTTCAACATTGAACTCAGGCAACTCTCTAGAGTTCAACATGAAAACATCATCAGACTGTACGGGGCCTGCATCAAACCACCTAAATACTGCCTGGTCATGGAATATGCTGAAGGGGGCTCCTTATTTTACATTCTACACACGGCAAAGAACATTGAGTACAATCTAAGTCACGCATTGTCATGGACCTATCAATGTGCCAAGGTTTTCTTTGAAATTTTTAAAGATTTCAACATTTGATTAATACTTTTTGTTTTCTGTTGCATTTAGGGAATTGCTTATTTACATGGAATGACTCCCAAATCGCTGATACATAGAGACATAAAAAGTCCGAATTTGCTGATGGTAAACGGAGGCACGCTGCTGAAGATTTGCGACTTCGGAACGGCCGCTGATAAGAATACCGAAATGACGAATAACAAAGGATCGGCAGCTTGGATGGCCCCCGAGGTGTTTGCCACTACAAATTACACGGAGAAATGCGACGTTTACAGTTACGGCATAATTTTCTGGGAGATTCTGGCCAGACAGCGGCCGTTTAATAAATCGCAAGCGGTCGCTGTGCAGATTCAGTGGAGCGTTTACAAGGGCGAAAGGCCGCCGCTGTTAAAAAACTGTCCGAAAGTCATCGAAGATCTGATTTGCAGATGCTGGCACAACGATCCGAATGTTAGGCCGGATATGTCCTATGTAAACTTTCATTTTTTTTGGCAAATGCCATAGAGAAAAGTAATGTTTCTGGCATTTGTAGATTGTGCAATTGATGGAGAAAATCGTTTCGATTTTTCCCAATACTACTGAGCCGGTTTTACGATACGATCGCTACGATTCGATGTCTTCGTACAAAGATATAGAAGAAGAGGAGGACTTTTTGGATTTGTCCGATGAGATCAATCCTTCGTCCTTTCAGCAAACTACTAATAGTAAGATTGTTCTAAGTCAACCCACGGAGGAAATGATGAAACCGTTAAGTTTGTCTTTATGCGAAGTATGTGCTGTTTAATTTTTTAATTTTTTACTTTTGGGAAAAGAAATGTTGTGTTAAAAAGTATTTTGATGATTTTAGGATTGGGAAATGATTAAAGGAGATGAGATGTCTGTGGGCACTGAAATTTTGCAACCGACTGCTGGATTCGATAAGATTGTTCATAAATCCACTGCAAACGGTATGTTTTTCTTCTTTCTTATTTATTTTATTTTAGTTATTTCTATTTTTTTTTTTAATTATTTTATTATTTCTTAATGAGAAAATCCCTTTGAGAGATTATTTCTTTAAAAAATTGATTAATTCTTTTTTTTACCTTTTTTTATCTATTTATTTTTCCAATTTTAAACAAAATGTTTGCACAGTTTCTCGGCACATTTGTTTTTCCTTTTTAAATTTATATTATACCGGTTAACATTTTTATAACTTTTATTTTAACAAAATAACACTTGACAAATTTATTATAATGTAAACTGGCAATTATTTTGAATTCGTTGCTGACTCCCGGTTTATAAAGAGGACAAAGACCTATAAAGTTTTGTCCCTGGCATCATGTATTTAACTTTTTTTTTTTTGAATATTGAAAAATTACGTTTAAAGTGTGTTGGTTTATTATTATTTTTGTGCTTCTTTGCTTAGCTTCTTTTTAAATAGTAATATTTTGTTTTTAATTGAGAATGCAATGATTGATCTTATTTCAAATGATCGGCAAAAGGATTTAAGTGACCAAATAAAATTAAATTAAAAACATACAAATTGTGGTAGTAGCAACTTCCGGAAAATAACCGAAAAGGATTTAAAGCTTATAATAATTTCCAAAAATAATGCTTTCGTTGAAATTAAATATACAAAAGAAAAACTTAAAATTATTTTTTTGGTTCTTCATATATTGAACTCCTTCCGTTCGAAAGCGACCTCCCTGTTTTATATAATCTCCTTTTTTTTATTTCTTAGCTAGACTACTTAAAAATACGAAATTTCCATCAATTCCGTCAAATTCGGATTAATAACCTTTTAGAACCGTTTTTAATAATTATTTTTCCTGCATTTAACATATAAAAATTAACAGAAAGCATGTTTTAATACTAAAAATGACCCAAGGATTAAAAAAAAAAACTGAAAAAAGTTAAATGAATTTCCTTTAAAAATCCAAAATTAGGGTAATTTCCTGTTTAACCGGAAGTGGTACAACATTTAAATTTACATCAATTAATCCGCAATGATGTCTTATATAAATCTGATAAATATCGTAAAAATTGGTTAAAACATTGAAAAAGAAGGGAGCTACTTTTCTGTCACCCTTTATAAGAACCCATTTATCGAGATTAGTAAAAAAAAATTATTAAATTTTTATTATTTATAACTTGGATAAACAAAAGCTTTTTATAATTATTCATATTTTCGATTTAGAATAAATAAAAAAAAAAAAAATCAAAATTCAGTTGAAAACTGTTAAAAGTTTTTGGAAACAGAATCAGCACGTTGTTGGATTAATAGCATTAATTAGGAGCTTTTAGAAATAGCTTTTCGCAATAAGCCCCTAGTAATACACTAGTAATAATAATAATGATAAAATGGCAAATAGTATTTCTATGCGTGTGTACACTGTGTACTTGTAGTATATCTGTGTTTTAGTTATAATTACGGCGTTTGTTTCTGGTTATAAGGCGCGAGACATTTTTAGAGCGGCGGACTCTCCGGGCGCCTGAGTCACCAGAACGAATTTAGAGCGCACGGTTTGTTTGCATCGGGTCTTTCCTACTTCGCTCTTTCACTTATAAAATACTATTCGCATGTACGTTTTTTGTTTGTCTGCTCGCACGCGAAAAGTTACTCGCCGCCTGCCGAAGTTGTAGTTTCAGTTAGTTTAGCCAGTAAGTACAGTGCCCCGAAAGAGTGCCTTTTTGCGAAGAATTTCGGTGGAAAAAGAGTACGGCAGTGAATGCAAAATCGGTTCGCTTCATGGGTATCGAACGAAAACGGCGAACAATGTGCACGTACGCAGCCTGGATCTACTACAGGAGCGAGACAAAGGGTAGGCCGAAATGCGGGCATCCAGCCAAACTAATTAAAAGCGCCGCGAAATAGTCCGCTCTCTTGCGAATACATGCAAACGCATCGAGAACGATGAAATAATGAAGCCGTTGTTGTTGTTTGTTTGTTGCAGATGCTGCTGCTGCCGGTGTAGTCCAAATGGGCATGCACCAGAAGATCAGCAGCGAAGACACCGCCGATGACCTGGACAGCATGTACATGCTGCTGGAAGAAGACTTGCGACCGGCCACCCCCGACTTGTCCGATCCAGCGTCCGTGGCTCTCTTCGAGGAGCACAAGCAGTTGGCCCAAGAGTACTTTAAGGTACTTTTATTTTTTTGGTTTTGTTTTTTCATTTATATTTTTAGTTTTTTTTTTTTTTTTTTTTTTTTGTTCTTTATGATGTACTGTGGATGATGATGATTGATAATGATTTGCAGGTGCAAACGGATTTGGTGTACACGACGCAGAAGTGCCAGAAGTTGCGCGAGACGACGCAATCGGCGGAGAGGCTGAAGAGACAGCAGAATATAAAACAATTGCAGGACGAGCGCGACTCGCTGCTGCTGTTCCGCGATGCTCTGCTCAAAGAGAAGGACAAACTGAATGCTAGAGGTGGTGGTGGTGGTGGCGGCGCTGCCAAGGCGAACCGAAATAGCCACGTTCGCCGCGTCGACTAATCGTTTATTTATATATCTAAAAAAGCTTCTGCTGCTGCTGCTGCCGCTGCTGCTACGGTATTTTTTAGCAGCGGCAGCGGCCTTCCAAAGACTGCCGCATGGAATGGACATTTGTTGCGATTTCTTGTACATATAATTACTACTGTGTATACACTGTGTAAATTTGTTTAATTTTAAGCGATGCTAGGTGTTTAGAATTAGGTTTTATAGATGATTTTCCAAGTATTTCTACTAGATGCAAGATGCAAGGTTTAAATAAAATTTAAATTATTTTCCATATGGCTCTGGTTTTATTATCTTTTCCTTCTTTTTTTTTTGTAATGTTTACATCTAGCGGAAGTTTATAAATGAGCAGGTTTTTTTAATTTATTTGTTGTTTTGTAATGAAAAGACCGTTTTTGGACGCTTTTTTCTGCTTTTTATTTTTGTTTTGGTTTAATAATTCCAAATTCTGATTATGTTATGGATTTTTTGTTTGTTTAAATGATAGGAGTTAATTGTTATTCCTTGTTTTATAGAATTTAAAGGATTTTGTATCCTTTAGAGTCAAAAAAGTTCAATTTGGCGCCGAATTTTTAGCTGTTCGGCAAATGTTCAGCTTGTATTTTTAAATTGATGTGGCGCGAAATTTAAAAAATTGCACCTGACAATTTGGTGCGATAGTTAAAGTTCATTATTCTCGATGGGTTCCTACTCGATGTAATGAAAAGGTTTTGAGTTCACATAAAAGCTCGCTAAAAGGTGGACACTATCGACTACTTAAAGTTTTTTTAAATTCTTTTTAGAAGAAGTTTCAATATACTACAGACATAAAATTTAAAACTACTTACATCTACATTTTAATAATTAATTGAAATTGGCACATCAGCGTGTTTTGGCTTAATTTCTAATATTTAATTCTATTGTTACAGGTTATTCACGATCTGTAGTTTTCTGATTATTTCTTCCTTTTTGACAGATTTTTAATTTTTCATGTTCCGAATTCTGTTTTTTACTTTTTTTTTAAATTTATTTTATTGGTAACTAGTAAATGAAAAAAGGAGGTTTTTCAATTTTTACTTAATTCAATGCTTATTTTTGTTAATAACTGATATTTAATTAATTTTTAACTTTTAATTAAAATTATGTAAACTAAACTTCTCTAATTATAACTACAATCATACTTGATATGTCTATATTTTTAATAATTATAATCGCAAATCAGTTTTTTAATGATTATACCGTTTATTGATAGCGGAAGATGCAAAAAATGCTTGAAATATTGATTTAAAAAATGGAATTGATTGAAGTAATTGCTAAATTACTTGAAATTTAATTAAAACCGAGTTTTAACAACTTTTCTTATTATATTAAAAGACAATTTGCGCAATCTTTACCCCCGAAAATTAATTAAAACAGAGTTTTTCCTTTCTTAATTTATAAAATGTGATATTTTTCGATTAAATAACAAACTTAAATTTAAGGGTTTCAAAAATTTATCTGAGAATGAAGGCGCCGGGTAACAACGTTAGGACCCTTGTGGTATGATAAGATTCAAACTGAGTTTTAATTTCTTACAACATCTTTGCTATCAGTGAAATTATTATAAAATAATCAATATCATTTAACAGATTCAACTATTGCATATTTTAATAATAACATTACAATGAAATTCATTTTCTCTTCAGTACTTTTTCTCATTTATTTATTTTTCATTTCAAAACTTCAAATCAATTTTAAGTTATGGACCGATAAATTATGAAAAAGCTCTTTTGTGTAAAATTGCTCCTTATAAAACAACATTTTGTTTTACATAAATGTAGAGCACTAAAGCCGTTTTTGTTTTCATTTACTTTCTGTTTTCGTTATAAAAATGAATGCGAAAACACTTTCGTAATTTTTGAAAAATTGAATCACCTTATAAATTAAATTTTCAGATATCTATTTACCAGGTCCAAGCAGGCCTCCAAAAATTCATCCATTGTATTAAAGATGCCGCTTTCAATAACTTTTCAAATAATTTTCATTGGTTACATATTTGATTTGTCTTTTTGATTCATTTGATTTTCCTTTTTGAAAACAATAGCAAATCATAATTAATTCGGTACTTTACATAATTATAATCTTCTAAAGCATGTAATTAAAGCATGAAATAAATTATTTTGAAAAACTAATCTTCAAGTTTTATCCATTGAATTAATTATCCTGTATCTTCAATTTGCAATAACATTAAAAAATAAATTAATAATATACTTTAAAATTTATTGATTGGGACGAAAGACAAAAAAAAAAACCACATTAAGAAACTTGAAAGAAGAAGAAATTTGTGAAATTCTTTCTGAAATAGTGCGTTGCATTTTGTGCAACTTTGTGGAAATTGTGCCGCACCACTCGCAGCAGGATAACAGCCTTGACACAATGCACTCTGGAGGTCCGTGTGGCCTCCACCTACTAAACCCTTCGTGCTCCATTTTCAGATGCTGAGCCGCACGCCTCCACTGATCTCCGATGCCGCCCGCTCCCAATAGTTGCATCCTGCAGCCTACTTTTCATCCCTCTTGCTTTCCCATTTCCAGTTTCCACACTTTTCCTCTTCAGCAACTCTCTTCAACTCCATATACTTCCAACACTTTAAGAATACTTGAAATTAAAATCTAATTAAATATTCGTATCAAGATTAAATAATATTTTTGAATACATATTTGATGCTTTATAAATAAACAAGTTATAAACAAATTATGTAAATTGTAAGTTTGGCAATGGATGCATTTGGAAATTGTGTTTCTCTTTAAAATATGCAATAAATTTGTGTTGATCTTTGTTTTTTATATTTTTTCATTTAAGAGACAGAGACAGAGTTGAGAGCAGAGAGCCGGAGACTAATTTTATGCAAAATAATTGCGTAAATATTACATGTACAGATAGATGTAACGTTAAAAATAATAACGAAACGCTGGAACAAGATGAGAACCGACGAAAAATGAAGAAAAGAGGACGGAAAGTTTGTAGGTTTGTCGAATCCACCAGTTATTGATCCTTTGCTCCTCTGTTTGGAGCGAGTGAAACGCAAACTGGGTCAAACGCACACACACCCACACATCCGTACAAACATGCACACACACATAAGCAAACACACGCACACACATTATCTAATATGCATTTGTGTTTTTCCAAACTAATACATTGACATTTTCCTGCTGGCACGTGCAACTAATCAAATAACAAAAAAAAAAATTATTCTTTTTACGAAAATTTGTTTTCATAAACTTTTCACTCATTTTCTCTCAATGAAAATATTACCATTTTTTTATATTAAAGATATTAACGTATTGAAATTTAAAAAAAAAATCCAAATAGAAACAAAAATTGAAAAAATCAGTAAAAAGATGTAACATATAGAAACAAGTAGCGGTTATGTAACTATTGCCTTGGTGTGGGTAGGTAGGATTTCATAGGGAGCGCGTCGTCGCAGTCCTGTTCCTGGCAGTAGGCTCCTGAAGGACTTCGCAACTGGCCACATACTCTCTCTGTCTGCAGACAGCCGAAAACACGGAAACCTGCTGATCTAACAAAAGAACAGAGATTGCTTGCTGGCTCGCTTCTTAGGCAAAACACCAAAACGGATTTTTTTTGGAAGAAAATAAAAAGTGGGAGCTGCTAAAATAAAATTTACCAGTGTTTAGCTGAGAGAAAAATTCAGTCTGTTGCTTGGTCTTCTACTTCTTGGATTACCGAAAAGTAAATCATTGTCGAAAAGGATTTTTTAAGGATCGATAATTATATTCGCTGGGTCCTTTCACGCAAAGTTTAAATTGGAAATTAATTAGGTGAGTGAAATCATCTTTTTTTTTATTTTTAGTTTCTGTTTTTTATTTGTTATTACTGTTATTAGTAAACAGAATGTTTTTTTTTTTTTGAAATTTTGATATTTTTTGAAATTTAAATTAGCAGGCGAAACTACTAATTTTCACTAGAAAGTTTTTTTTTCCAATTTGTTGGCATTTTTAGTCGCTGTTTGTTTCATTGATTTTTTGTTATGACGCCTTTTTTACGTGCCAGTAAATAAAGGTTTTACATAGTGGAAATAAGAATTTCAAGAGCAAAGTAAATATTAACTCTTTCTGTTAATAATAATAATGTTTTTGTATTAAAATTTTCATTTTTTTTTTTTTTTTTTGAATCAACAACTAGAATTATTAAATGTTATCTCAGTTTGCTTTACTCTTTTAGCTTTTACTTTTTTTGAAGTTTCGTAATTTCTTAACTCTTTTATTATTTTATATTTTTTCGTTTGTTTGTCAGTTTTAATTGCATAATTGATAGATATATTTAAAGAATCAGGTCACATTCATTTAATTCCATTGTTTTCATTATTTTTCTTTGTGTTGGCATTTTACAATTTCATTACATTTCACCGATATAAAAGTTGCGCCACATAAAAATACAAAATCAACAAAATGTAAATCGAAACGTCGGAAGTGGAAACAGCTATAAATTTTTAGGACTTTGTGTAAGTCAAAAATAGGAATTTTCTCCCTCACTTGGAATTCATCCAATTTCCTGTTTTCTTATTTATTTATTTTTTTTTTTCATTTGTACAGAGTATTTTCTTCAAATTGTAACACTTGAATTTTGACTTTCTTTAGTTGTCTAGGTATTTTTAAATGCTAATTATGTGCTAATTACTAGAAATAAATTTGATGGATAACAATAATCACTGTTAATGGAAAAGAAAAGCATCTCTTTCTTCTTGCAAAATGGAACGTAAAAAATAATCCTCTCTATGTCTTCATCAAACAGTTTTTTTTTTTGTATATTTCAAATATTTTGAAAACAAATTGATAAATTTTAAAACTAATTTTGCTTTTATATTTGTAATTAAAAGACCTTTAAAATGATTTATTTTATGACAATTGCAATTTAAAACCAAAAAAACAAAAAAAACTAATTAAGAAAGGGTTACAATGTTTGCTTCACAACTGAAACTTTTGCTTGTAAACTTCAGTGTTAAACTTTAAGATTTTTTAAAAATAATTGAAATAAATTAAATAATTTATGTATAAGAATAAGAACAAGAAAAGCTGTTTTTAAACGTTTTTTTTTTTTAATTTTTTATTTGATAACGATTTTTAATTTTTTTTTTCAATTTAAAGTTCAAAAGCTTCATTAGTCGCTGAAAATTCTTAATTTTTGTTTGCAAATTTAGTTATTTATTTATTTAATAGTATATTTTTATAAATAATAATAAAAAAATTATCGAATAGAGTAAGGTCAGAAGAATGAAGTGGTCAATTCCCGGGGCCATTACTCAAAATTATGCACTCATCCAATATTTCCTGTAGTACTATACGACTAGTAGACTGATTATCCCATGTTTTGTAGCTTTAATTTTTTACACGTGTTGTTTTTATAAATTAATTAAATGAAAGTCTTAATAGATCCAAATTGTAGGGTATCAATTCAATCAACTAATTTTGTTCTTCCTACAATAAGTTGCTCATTGCTGTTCATGTTCCATGTTGTAAAGCAACTACTGCTTCTGCTCTGTATTTCAAGAACTTCTTATTGATTGCTTGCTTTTTATAAATAATTTTATAAATTTATTACACAGGGTGTTTTTTTTTCTTTTAATTGCACGGTTAACTGTTATGGAAGAACTTAAAGCACATAGACTATTTTTTGTTGGTTTTCGTAAATATTCCCTAAAACATTCTTTTCATATTTTTTGATTCTTTTTAATATGTAAAAGCGATTTTATAAAAAAAAGTGTCTTATTTTTAGGGCTAATTTTCATTAATTTTTATGATATTGCCGACTTCCAGTTAGTTTTGTAAAAATTGGTGTCGAACGAGAAAAAAAAAACATATCTTTTACATATTTGTAATATTAGTTAAATAATTCTTTTTAATAATTGCTATAAAATTACTGAAATTGGTTGGAATAAATTAAAATTTTTAACTTGTACAGGGTTTTTGAGAATAATTCTGAAAAAATAATGTTATTTGACCATAAAAAACTTTTTTCTTGAAATAACTCAAAAAGTATTGATCGCAGAATTAATCAAATTATTTTTCTCAAAGGTCTTTTTATGCTGGACAATGATACGCAATAAAAAAAATTGGTGGTCGTATATAAAAAAATGAAGTTATTTGCATTTTAAAATTAAATTTTTTGAGATTTTTTCTCGACTTCTTAGTACTCAGTAATAATTATTAAGAAGAAATGTAAAAGATACTATTTTTTACAAAAATAACCGGATTTTTACTGAAATTATTCTGAAAGTAAAAAGCCAATTAAAAATACTCGCTCTATATTCGAAATTGTTGCAATGATTTTCTTTTTTTGATTTATTTTTTTATTATTTTATAATCATGGCAAACAACTAAAAAATCATTTTAAAATAATTAAAAAACCGTATTTAACATAATTAATTTATTCACAAAAATTCTAAATTTAGATAAAGTGATATTTTAGAAGAAAATATAGTATTGAAGAAAAAAATTAAGAGGTTAAAATAATAAAAAAATTAAGTTCCATTTTAATGATACATTATTTTTATTTTCTTCAGAAAAAAAAAATGTTTTGCATTAAAATAATCACATTTTTAAAATCCTTTTTTAATTTTTCATGGAAATATTATTCTTCAATTTTCATTATATTTGCTTAAGTACCTCTTTTCACGTTTTAAATTTTAATAACTCATTCTGTATAGAAAGAAATTTTAATTTTCTCAAAAAAAAAATAATAATAAATACAGTTGCTTTATAAATTCAAATCTTTTTCTATTATTTTGTTAAAAATAGTAAAAACCAAATTTATATAGTATCTACCAATAACAACATTGAAAATCAAAAATTAAAAAATTCAAAGCAAAGGTAAACCACTTTATAGTCATCAGCCAACAGGCAGCAGCCAATTTGAATGAAACTCACTAAATCACACTTATAAATAAATGCTTTACGTAATAGCAAATAAATCCAACATGTTCTAAACGTCTATCTAATTGCAGTTTCCATCACTTTGCCAAACCCGCTAACCGAGTAAAGCAATCAACAACACACAGAGGAATCATTATTAATGACAATGACTTCACCGGCAATCAGCGGCCAGAAAGATGTGGCTGGCAAAACCGACTCTTCCTCGACGGACGAATCGGCGTCCGTGCAGCAGCAGCAGCAGCAGCAGCAGTCTTTGGAGGAGCGACCGACGCCTCCGCTCACTGCTTGGTACCGCGTCTTCAAACTTGCCAATCTGCTCATCAAGCAAGGGTGTTAAGAAGACCTCCGCCGCCAACAACTCTCATCAATAAATAAATTAATAAATACCTAATCAGACACACTATGTAATTTAGCTGATGTGCAATAATCGTTAAAAACTTAACGTAGCGGTTGACGAAAAATATTTTAGAAATGAATTACGATGAATCTTTTCAATGAAAGAAAAAAAAATAATTCCATGTTATTGTTTACTTTTCAATCAATTTGTCGTAAATGTTATGTCGATTTTCAAATAATCAATGCCATAGTTGTTAATTTTTCGGGTGTTAACAAACTTCAAACATTATTTAAATGATATGTAATTGAAGAAATGTGAATGTGATATATATATACTTATTAATGACAATAGTTTTGTCCTATTTCCTATAATTTAAACTGGTCTTCGTTATTGAGAATGATGATGTTTCCGAAAATTGAGTCAATGTCCAAAATTTTACTTTTAAAGTTTAATTAACCAGTGGTTAGAAATGTTTTCTAGTGTATTAATTAATTGTTAAATACTATTGGACGATGTAACGGTTAATAATTATACGATTCGAACCGTTTTTTCCTGTTTATTTTTCCAATTTTTTTTTTTTCTTTTCAAAAAAATCCCAAAAGTATTATATTTTTAATGTTTTTATTTTGAGAAATTATTTCTATTTCTTTTTACAGAGAATGAAATCATTCTAACAACGAATTCTTTTGATATACATAACATTTAATTTAATTGTTGTTTATTTATTTGATTTTTTGTTAAATTTTAAAATTTAGAAACAGGAAATATTTAAAAATTTGTTACTTTGCAGAAACCGATAAATTTCAAGTGATTTAGAAGCAGTGGAAAAATTTGGACCATCTTCCAATGCATCATAGCCTCTGAATATATGGAAATACTATGCGAGTATTTAGTTTTAATCATTGTTATTAGTTAAAATCATTTTTGTACTCTTTTTTAATGGATTTTTAAATGGTTTATTATTCAAATAAAACAAATTTTTTAACGAAATCTGTAAATATCAGGTAAAAGAAGTTGTGCTACTACTAACGTGCGAAAGATGTCGTTGTATTTAAATTTTTTGGATTGCCTTTTGTTTTACACTAATAAACAATTGAAGTATTGAAATATATCAGAAACGGAAAAGCAAAGCAAATACTGAAGTTTTAAATCTAGTAAAACGACGTTGGTTCGTAAATCGTAAATACTCTTTTTTCTTCATTAGAAAAGTTTGCCCTCTGGATTATGTTTATACTATGTAAGTATTTACTTATAATTATAGTTTGTTGATGAGGAACAAGTCCTTTTTAGTATTTTTTTAATTTTAAATGGAATTTTATTCACATAAAACTAAAGTACTAAATATACAGTTCATGTACGCGCAGCAGCCATTTTGTGTCCAACAGGTAAAAATTTGATTTTTCTTGCTTATTTTAATGCTGAATAGTTTAAAATTAATGTACAATAAGTATTTGAGGCGAATGAGCAAAATAAATATAAAATAAAACAACAATATTAACGAAATTTTTAATATCAGGCAACAAAGTTGTTCTACTACTACTACCATGCAAAAGATGTCGCACTCTTTAAATTTTGTAGTTTGCTTTTACGCCAAAAAACAAATGAAGTGCAGAGCAGAATTTCATCAGAAATGCAAAAGCAAAGCAAGTAAGTTTTTAATCTAGTTTTAAAATGCGTGGGCGGTTTGTAAATCTTAAATCTTTAATACCTCTATCCTTGCAGTTCCCTCATTCTTCATGTTTACTAATTCATGGTATTTTTGCAGTCACTGATTGACTGGACGGTTCAATGTTGTGTCAACTGTATCAAGAGTTAAGAGTTGACAAACAAGAACGGATAAAGCATGAGGTCTCCGAGAGCATTGAGAAGAGTTAAGAGCAGCAGTGAGAGCAACGGAGCAAGTGAGCTGAGCAAAAGCGATCTCGCTGATTCAGATTCAGTTGCTTCGGTTGCGTTTAAGTGCGCGCATGGACCGCTCGTCTCTTCCGATTTCGACTGACAGTGGGACCGTTTCCTTAAAATAAACAGAATCATCTAGTAATTGATTCGATAATTGTGTGAATGGATCGCAGTTGCGATGGTTAGTGAAGAAGCCATGGTGTTTGTTAATCCAAATGGAAATATCGCTTCGGATGATGCCCAGAGGATTCCGGCTGTACCGGCACGTGGAAAAAGGTAAGTTTTATTTTTATTTTTTACTTTTGTTTTCTTTATTATTTAATTTTTTCATTGCACATATTAAAAAATGCCACCGTTGGCAAATTATTAACAGTTGCAACTAAATCTAAACTTAAGATAAATCAAAAGAAACGTAAAGTGTGCTGAGGCTCTGTGGCAAATTAAAGCAAAACAAATGAACGTGCTACATATATAAAACAATTATTTCTTATTACTATTATTTTATTAATCTTTCTTTCTTTATAAAATAATAATATTCTATCGATTGTGAATGGGCAAAAGATGGATAGAGAGAGAGAGAAAGAGAGAGAGAAAAGCGGAACAGATTGAAAATGGGATTAAGTTGTTTTTTAAGTACAGAGTGTAGTGTACAGGCCGTGTGTAGTTGTCCATAAATGGCAGTCGGTAGATGGTTGCTGGGTGGCGGGTGGTAGGTCTGTCGGATTATGCTAATCGCATAACTAATCCACCCATTGCTTTGCTCGAAATGAACCACCAGTCAACTGTTAGTTACCATCATGGCAATTGCATGCAATATCGATATCTCTATGTGCATTATAGGAACGGTTTTGCAACGGTACATTTCGTTCCATCAAATAAAATGTCATTTTCTAATCGGATTTACCGGATTTACAATTTACTTAGTACTTTACAATTTTTAATTTACTGTGTTTTCTTTTAATTTAATTTGTTTGATTCAATGTTATTTAATATTAATTAATGTTTGAAGCAATAATATGCATTGACTTTTTAATTTCTTTTAATAATAAATATCAATTAATGAAAAAAAATTACATTTATTTTAGAAACCTAATATACAGGGTGGCTATTTTCTTTCTTAACCTGTAGTTAGGTAACTTTAAAACTACAGTGTTAAAAAGGTAGAAATTTGGTTAAGTAGACAAAACTGGGAAGAATCTTACGCTCAATGAACTTTTATGTCCCTTTAGAAAAATCAGATATGTCTTTTGGTTCCAGAATTATCCTGAAAAATCTGAAAGTCGTCGATTTTTTGATAATAATTTTGATTATTTATTCCAAGGAAACTATTTGACATAGAAAAAATTGTTCATATTAGATATTTTTAAATGGTTTTTTAAAATAATTTAAAATTTACCAATTTACCAAAAAATCCATGGAATTCTTGATTTTTGAGATAAAAACTTTTGGTTTTATTAAATGGAAACCATAGTTCTCTATGGACTTATTAAATGGCTTATTTTTTTTTTCTGACATCATAATTCCAAATTTGCATTAAGTTTAATTAAAAATGGTGACCTCGGTAATTGTTTAAAAAGCCCCTTTAAATACTTTTTTGTTTTTATTTTTAACAAATTTTCTAAAATAACACTTTTTTTCTTTTAGCATACTATAAAAAAATTAAAAAAATTAATGATAAAATGGGTGTGTTGTATTAAAAATTGCAATGTTTGAATTAAATATAATTAATAGGAATTGGATGGCACTGAATATTTTATAACCATAGGCTTTTGCAGCTTTCAATTTATTAAAATTTTCTTCTTATTTATAATTATGTGATGAAAAACTGTGACAAATAGTTTTCCGGGAATAAATTAAAAAAAAAAAAATCGACCAATTTCAAGCCACCCTGTACATATTGAAGCGAAAAATGTATTTTCAAAAGTGTAGAAAATTTTAAAAGAGTTTTTTTTTCGTTTTTAAGAGCAGAGAAAAAAGTAATAGGTAGGTGGACAACCAATGACAATATTCGTTTTAAATAATTGTATTACACGCGAATTGTACATATTGGTTCGAGTGGCCGTCCTTGGTGCTTTTTAAAAGCCGCATAAAGTTGCGGTGCCCATTCAGATCTCAAATAGCACGACGGTAAAAGCAAAACGAAGAAAAATGCCACTCATTTTCTCTTTTAATGTTTCGTTCGGCGGTGTTTTTTTTTCGTCTTCTTCTTCTTCTTCTTCCTTTGCACATAGAACAAAAAAGCAATACTTGGGACGTGCACGACTCTCATATGTAACTTATGTTGATGCTCGCTCGACGCTGATCACAATGACTGTAATAAAATAATAAAAGACAAGGCACTTATGCAAAGAATTACGAAAAGATTTTCTGCCGAATTCATTTAATGAGAGAATTGCCTCGCATATTGATCATATAAGTTCTGATGATGAAGTTTTGTCTGTCTGTAATCTCTTCGTTGTAATCAGTGAACTTTCAATTAATTTTTGTTCTCTTTTGCTGTTTATGGAATTTTTTATTTTGCTTTGTTTCTTTTTTTTTTATTCTATAAATTTAAGTTTTGTGGTTTCCTTTGGGTTAGGGTAGGTTATACAGGTTGCCTAAAATAAATTAATATGATTATTTTGTATTTATATTGGAGCTTTTGCAAAATTTTTATTTGTATCAATATTTACGAATTATCTTGAAAATGTACAATGAAAATGCTAAAAATTACTAAAGGAATTCAAAAAAATTAAAATATATGTAGATAGAATTTTCTTTAAAAATCAAAATTGACTGTTAAACTTAAAAAAAGTGATTAATTGAAGTGAATTCAGGGCGGGTGTGATATTTAATATAATAAATCAAGACAAACCACTGGAGAAAATAACTTCAAACTTTGAAAATAATTTCAAAAATCTAAGGTTTTTAATAGTGAAGTGGATGAAATATTAAAATCTATTTTCTAAACAAATCTAGGTTCAAAATCGAAATTAATTATTTATTGTCTATGTTATCCCATTAAAATAAATCATTTATGGTATTTTAAAGTAATCAAATTTTTAGCGTTCAATTTTTCGATTTTATTATAGAGATTACAGATTTTCTTTAATTTTCACTGTTCATATTTAATTCTATACCTTTTTGACATTTAAATTCCAAAATTGCATTAAATTTAATTAAAAATTATGACCTCTATATTCATTAAAAAGCCTCTTTAAATATTCTCCATTCTCTAAAGATTATTTTTTTGTTTTTGTTTAAATTTGTAATAAATTATTAATTTTCAAAAATATATTATACTTTTTTTTAATCTGCATATTAAAAGATATTTTAAAATAAACATTGAAAAAATTGGGGTTGTATTAAAAATTACAATGTTTAATTAATTATTATTAATAGGAAATGGATGACACTGTATATTTTATAACAATAGGCGTGCAATAGGCCTTTGCAGCATATAATTTATTAAAAATATTCTTCTTATTTATAATTTTGCGAAAAAACAATTTGTGATTAAAAAACTACACTTTTTATTTTATTTTTTTTGCGCTGATTAGTAAAAACTTTTTTTAAGCTTTCTTTTTATATCGAAAAATACAGTAGTCTGGAAATTTCAATAAATTAATTTACATTTTAGTAAAATTTCTAATTAGAATTATTATTAATATTTTCTAGATTAGATTTTTTTCGGAAAAATATTAAAAATAATAATTAATTTTTGTTTCCAAATTGGTTGTTCAACACCAACTTAACAACACGCTAAAGTAAAATTCAAGTTTAGTTATTCTTTATTTAATTCCTTTTTCCTATTTTATTTGTTTTACTAAAAAAAAAAAAACCAAGTCCTGAATTTTTTTTGGAATTTTGAGCATTTTGGAACCAGTAAACTCTATAGTGAACAATAAATAATTGCAATTGCAACAAGCGCACTGCATGTACGCTGTAAAAAAGAAATTGTACCAGTTGGTTGTTTATACTTGAATAAATAAATATACGTATCAGTAAGTGGAAATGAGTAATTTGCGAAACTTGCAAATTGGCTTGAATAAACTCGCACATTGAGTGTGTGTTTGTCATTCAGGAAACCACTGAATACCACTGCCACTGCACACCAAGCTACGTACTTGAAAACGTCCCCTGTACTTATTTATCCGTCAGATCATCATCATTATCATTACCGCCAATGTAAAACAAAATTTTAAATTACTGACACTGGCAATCTGGTAATTGCATTTTCATACGATTGCAATTTGCTTTTTATTCATTTATTTTCCACTTTTTTTTTTTTTAATACTGTTAACATTAATATCTTCATCACCTCCATCGGATATCTCTGCATTTCATTTCATTTTAAGCCTTTAAGGCAACTGCACTGAACTTTTGCATGACAATAGACTAAACAATGAATCGGTAATTGGATAGGATAGGTAATCGGACGTATAATTAACCGACATTAGAATCATTATTATACTTCGGAAAACATCTGTCCCCTTTGGGACTTTGGGGTTTAATTTGAAATTTCACCCCTAAACTATAACCTAACTTAACCAACCGATGTGAAACGTGGATCTCCGGGTTTACTTCTCTCTTTCAATATCACAATATGCATATATTCGAAAACAATTCCGTTTTTTTTTTGTTGTTCTGTTCATTTCATTAACTTTTAATTTTACTTCTGCCATTCTGCTACTACTAGTAGTAGGAAATGAATCCCCAATGCCGATAAATTATGTATAATGTATGCAAAACCCTTCTATGATGTATTAGAGGGATTTAAGCAAGAAAAGTGAGGATGGTCGCTTGCGAGCAACCCTCTTTGGGTCAGCGCGACTGAAGTGACCCGTGTCCGATTGTCGTATCCCTTGTGTGCCACCGAGAGGGTGGCTTTTAATACCTTCTAGCTGATTGAATGGGGTGTCCATTGCACGCACACTCTGCTCTCCTAAATTATGCAATTGTTATACCATAGATTCTACTTTCAGAGTATTGCAGTTTGAAAATTTTCTATGGATGCAATCTGTACAGTGTACTTTTAGGAATCGTATGGTTTGGTTTGGTTGGGTTTGTTTGTTTATAATTATCGCTGTTGAACAGGGTGTGTCTTTTGTAACCTCCCCAATTGTTAGTGCTTTCATTCTGTGACTTGTTTTTTCGATTTCCTTTTTTAAAATTATTTTTTAGATTTTTTTTTTTGTAACAAAAAATATCAACATAGGAAATAGTCATATAATTAATAGGGGTTTTGTTTCAATATAATCTTAGGTATCAAAATTGTAAAAAAAGTAAATTAAATACTTTTTGAAAATAGTCACTCAGAAAATTGAAATTTACTTGAAAATACTGTATTTTTTTAACATTTTTTTTTTTTTGTCAACGAAAAAGGCAAAAGATTTTCAAACAGGAAGTTAAGAAAATCAAATTATGATTCATTATGTAATTAAATAATTTAAAGACTATTTAAAAGATTTGCTGTAAGATCTTCGAAGAAATAATGGTGACTTGGTCTTGACTCATATTTTTTGTTTTGTTCGTATGCGCAGTATTTACATTTTTATCACGAAATATTTTTTAATTAATGGTTAATTTCAAGATAAGCTACTATGGGATAAAGCAATATTACTCGTACTTAAACAAAATATAATTTATTTGCTACTCAATCTCAAAAATTAAAAAATTATTTGAGAAAAAAACTGCCATTTTGAATATTTTCTCTTGAAAATTACAAATTTTGTAATAAAGAATACTAATCCATTAATAATACTTAACATACTAATAAAAAAATTATTTTAGACCTATTTTAAAAAAGGTTCTATAGTTTTTAGTTTTTACTTTTAAATAATAATAAAAAAAATGGTGCCGGGTTCATATTGGTCATTATTTTAATTTCTGCGTATAAATTTCTTTAATAAAATTCAATAATTTCAAATATTTTGTCTTTATCATCGCATTTGTTTTTTATTTCCTGTTGTTGGGAGATGATCTTAAAAATTAGTTTATATTTTTTATTATGGACGAAAAAAGAGGGCGAATTTAAAAATATTTGATTTTATTGCAAAAAAAAATTGTCCTTGGTTAATTGGTTTTTAGTTTTCATTTTCATTTTCAAGTTATTCTTAAATTATACCACTAAATATTTCAATGATTTTTTAGAGCTGGTTTTTCTATTCTTATGATAGAATTATGAAAAATACGTTCAAAGGCTGATTATTATTATTATTTTTAAGTTAATTTGTTTGAAAAATGAGTTAAATCACAAAAATAACTTCTATTTTAAGTATTTTTGATTGAAAAGAAATATGAAAAAATATTAATTTTTTAATGATTTTTTTTAATTTTTCGTTTGGCAAAAATCAAAGAAGCTACGTAGTAATTGATAATGAACTAATTAGAATCGTTTTAAAATGTCTATTTGAAGCAATTATTACATTTTTCTTATGTTAAATAGTTTTGAAATAATTTACGAAAGAAAAAAGTAGAACATTTTCAGTTTTTTCGTGAAAATTCGGAAAAACCAGGGGACATATTCCAGTTTTTTTTTTTTTTTTCTTGCAAACGAAAGTATAATGAGGATGTATTTCTGCAAAACTTTGTCCAATTAACTAAATCTCTATCTGCATTCTCCATTCTTAAAAAAACAATGCATTGTAATTCAAAACAGGACATCCTGTATATTAAGTTTATTTAAATAATTTGAAAATTAACCTACTGAAAATACTCTATCGTTCTCGTCCTTTTTAGTTTTTCCTGTTAAAAAAAGAACTGTAAGATTAGTTTTATTGGAGAATTAAAAAAAATCTAAAGCTTTAAAAATAATAGAAAATTATATAAAACATTGTAAAGAAAATGCATTTTAAGGACTTTTCAGAGCTTGTTATTCCTTTTTAATTGGGACTATTAAACTTTTTAGTTTCAAGTTATTACTGTTGCAATTCAAAATGGTGCTTTTTATTTTTTCCTGTTAAAAAAAGAGCTTTAAGATTTGTTCTAATGGAGAATTAATAAAAAAAAAAAATCATTTCAGTTTTAGAACTAATCGAAAATTATACGGTGCGATCATTTAAGTAGTACCCCCCCTGGTAATTTCTAAACTAGGCAACTTAGGAAGCTTAAATTCTAGAATATCTATATAGGCACTAGTCTGCCCTTGAAACTGTCAAAAACAGTTGAACACAGCCATAGGTGGCGCTGCAGCG
>JASKGO010001642.1:0-10284 GCA_030556065.1 Holobus sp. GC000080
AATTTGAGTTTTTTTTCGTCAAGTCACAGCCAACTGCCCCGTCCACACGGTTATGTGCATTTTCCTCGGTCTATCTCTCTCATCAGTGTGTCCATTCATTATAGGTCTATGATAATATACTACTTACTTAAAATCCCGTGTTTTCGCTCGTTTCGATTTTGTTATTTTTTCTTTCAAAGTTTCTTGTATTTTACTATTAACTTCACATTCGATTTTTCATGATTTTTGTTTCGTGTGCGAAAAGATAGGTCTTTAATTGTATTTCTCTCGTTGAAAATGATGTGTTAACAGATTAGGCAGGTTTTTCTTTTACTGTTTATAATTAATTGGTTATAATTTAAAATTGACATACATCACATAGATTGAAAGTGCAATGTATTTTTTGTTGGCTAGGCGAAACTTTCCTACAATTCTAATATTGTTTATTATTGTTTTTTGTTAGGGATGAATCACAATGCTGGTAGTAATATGGTAATGTCCAACAACAGTCTGAATGCGATACCGGGAATGAACAGTGGTGGCGGTTTGGTTGTGAGTGGTGGCAGTATAAATAAGCCGCTAAGTAATTCCGGCAATGGAATGATGGGAGCGCCGGGTCATCATCCCGGCCCTGCGAACCATAACGTTGTGCCACAAGGAATACAAAATGGTCCTATGATAAATGCCCGACTGACGATGCAACAAATGCAGCAGAATCGCGTTCCGGGGCCGCATCACGGAATGGGACCACGAATGCAACCGCCAAACATGATGCAGCTGAGTGGCGGGCCAGTTGGTCAAACGATGGCTAATAATACACCCTATTCCTATCCGAATCCCAACGGATCCGGACCCCAAGGTGTACAGCAAGTTGGTAAGTTGGGTTCAACTGTGGTTTATTATGCCTCGCCGTTGGCTCATTTTTTTTCTACATGCCTCTAAATGTGTGTTTACGTGAATTTAGTGACGCCACAACAAAGAGCGGGCGGAGCCACCTTACAGCAACGTTTCGTTGGCCCCAGCGGTCCTTTGGGTCCTCAAGGTGGCGGCGGCGAAGGTGGAATGGCTCAAGCACAACCGCCGGCCTCGTCTCCAGCCCAACCGCAATCCGGAGCGCCTAGTGGCACCCAACCTGGACCACAAACTGCCACGCAAAATTTAATTCCAACATCAACACCTGCCACTCCATCCACAGGTACATTTCTAACTTCGCTATCTATTGGGGTTGTTCTAATGTAACTTATTTATTTATTGTCTGTGCGTTTGCATTTACAGACCCAGAAAAGCGAAAGTTAATACAGCAGCAGTTGGTATTGTTGTTGCACGCTCACAAGTGTCAACGACGTGAATCACAGGCAAACGGCGAAGTGTGGTGTACGTTGCCTCATTGCAAAACGATGAAGAACGTTCTGAATCACATGACGACGTGCCAAGCGGGAAAGACATGCACCGTACCACATTGTAATTCGTCGCGACAGATTATTAGCCATTGGAAGCATTGCGTTCGCAGCGACTGTCCAGTGTGCCTGCCTTTGAAACAAGCGGATAAAAATAGGAACAACCCGATGGGTAAGTGCGAGAGGGATTAGATGCTTTTAAAATTTTGCTAAATATTGATTTCAACAATTGTGCGGATATTTAGCTTCGACAGCGACACCGCAGAACACCCAAAGCCCAAACATGTCCGATTCGGATATGCGACGAGCTTGCGATGCTCTCGGTCTTCAATGTCCTCCTACGTCTGCTGGTCAGGCAACGCCTGCAGGACTCATTAGTAACCTAGCGCAACAGCGTAACACCGGCATCCGAATGCCTCTCAGTGGTGTCGGTGGTGGTGCGGGTGCTGCGAATATGTCGAACATTTCTAGCGGTGCCGGTGGGGGAATTGGTGGCGTCCGAGTACTCGCACCCCCTCAGGGACAACAAGTGGCTCCAAATGTTAGTTTACCATTAGGAAGTGATTCAACACCCTCATCTCAGCAAAATGCCGTGGCTCAAGCTGCTGCCAATTTGCAACAAAACGTTGTTAATACACAATTATTTGGTTTTAATGATACCAATACTCCAGGTGGATTGGTAAGTATTTTTAGTTTCACTTTTAATTTTATGGTGGTCAATTTTTCATTCCTAACGAAATACTTAATTGACAGTGGTATAACTTTTTTAAATGCGTAATTGCGAGGATCTGAAAATAGCCCCTAATTCTAAACTCAAATATTTTTGAGCAAAAATGTGTTATTCTCAAAAAAAAAAAAAAAGTATTACACTAATTTATTTCTTCATTTCTAAAAGTTAAGTTGAGCAAGTTTCCTTTTTTTTCCTTGATATTATTAAAGTATTTGCCCCTTTTATGAACGCAATGAATATGATTCAGGGCCAAATGTTGTTTCAAATCATGAATTTCTGTCTAAATCCATCACTACAATAATATTCTTGTGTGTTTTATTTTGCGTTTCGGTTGATAGTTTTGTATCTTTGATTGGTTAAAAGAGCATGTACAATATTGAAAAACTAAACAGAAATCGAAAGTGAAACATCAATGTAGTGTAATTATACGATTGTACATTATATTTGTACAGGGTGGTTTTTCGCCAAGTGTCGCATGACCAAACATAAGATTTTCGATAAAAAAAAATACATAAAAAAAATTAAATATGGTTGCCTTTGTTTCTAAAGATCGCTTCTAAAGAGTTCCGTAATTATCCAAAATATAAAATATTTTATGAAGTATTTAATTTAATGTAGATATGGGGATTTCTATGAAAATGTAGGTTAAAAAAAACGAATAAAGTTTTGAGCCATGAGTTTTTCATGCCCATTGCATATGCTAATGTAATAATATTAAAAATTCAAAGTTTTCATAATTTTTAATTGAAAAATTCTCATTTTCAAAAGAAACTTTACATGTTACATATTCTGAAATAGTATATTACAACCCAAGGCCAGAAAGTTGGATTTCCTGGCGGGTGTGAGATGGTGGCCGAGGCGAAGTCGAGGCCATCATCTCACACACGCTAGGACATCCAAAACTACCTGGCCGTGGGTAGTATACTATTTTTCTTGATCTCGCGCGGAAAGTACGGGCTTTATGGCCGCATACAGTTAGCGCTCAAACAAAATATTATTGACAGTGACAGCAAACTAATAGGTTAGAAATGCACCCTACCGCCGAAAGTACGGACTTTCTGGCCGCATACATGAAATTTCTGGACTGCCGGCCCCAAAAATCTTCCCGGAGTGAAATGCGGCCAGAAAGTCCGTACTTTCGGCGCGAGATCAAGAAAAATATATTCTAAATGTTTAATGAATACAAAAAATTTTATAACATTTTGTAACACACAGAATGATCTTTTAGAATTAATTATAAAAAGATGGTTGTTCTTTTAAAAACAACAAATTTTAATATTGTTTCCAAAAAATGAATCACCCTGTACATTTAGCAATAATTTGCCTCATTTTCTAGTGTGAGAGTTACTAGAATGTATAGCTGCATTACTGGGTGAAATGAACTTCTCCAAAAACATAAATATGATGGGATGTTTCACTTTCTTTAAATTGCTTTTTAGTTATTCTTCCCATTGATAGTCACAGAAGCTTCTGGTTTTGATTAATAAGTTTTGTTATTTAGGCGAGCGGGGAAAGTCGAGTTCAGTTGCCTGGCGGATTGCAACCGGGTCAAGTGACAGCAACTCCCGTGCAGGGAACAAAGGAATGGCATCAGTCTGTCACTCCGGATCTCCGAAATCACTTAGTCCATAAGTTAGTACAAGCAATATTCCCAACACCAGATCCGCAAGCGATGCTCGATAAAAGAATGCACAATTTGGTGGCTTATGCCCGGAAAGTTGAAGGAGATATGTATGAAATGGCCAACTCGAGGTCGGAATACTATCACTTGTTGGCCGAGAAGATTTATAAAATACAAAAGGAGTTGGAGGAGAAGCGGCAAAAGCGGCGGGAGCAACAACAGACGCAGGCGCAACAAATACAACCGAATCTGCGGCCACCGTTAGCAGGACAAGTTGGGCCGCCAAGACCTGGAGTGCCGGGTGTTATTCCACAAAATCAAGTGAGCTTAAGTGGAAACAATACGACGGTAGGAAATTTGGCACTGGGTAGTGTTATAAATCAGCAACAAGCCAATCGAATCCTGTTTTCCGGCGGTGGTGCAGGTACAGGTGGCCAAAGCGCGCAGAATGCACAGCAAAATGTCGGTTTGCCTGGACCGTCGCCCACGGCTTCTAATAACCCTGGCTTGTCTCCATTTAGTCAGCCGATGTCCCAACAACAACAGCAGCAAAATACTGGCACTCCAACATCACAACAACAATTTAATACTGCCACCAGCAACGGCCCAACAAATCTGCCCCAAATGTCTCCCGCTTCTGGAGGAGGCATCACGAATACAACGCAATCGCAACAGCAGCAATTTAACGACGTACTAAAGAGTAGATTAGCCCCCTCGCCTTCGGCATTCAGTTTACAGCAGCAAGGCAGCTTGCAAAGTAACCAGCAACAGCAAGCCAATAGTGTGCGACTTCCGACCCCTTCGGATATTACATCGACTCACACGTCCACTGGTCCTACTTCCGTAAGCTCTTCGCGAGGTGCCAGTCCCGCTCCTCCGACGCCAATGGTAAGTTCGTCACCGGCACCCACTGGAGTCAATAGTCTAGGCAAAGGTATGTCGTCTTCTGAACGGTCGGCATTGGCAAACTCTACCAGCCGATCAAATGCAATGTCGTCAATTATGTCGGCGATAACGGCGGCGGCTGCAAGAGATGATGATTCACCGCCACCATCAAATGGAGGTGCTGGCGGTGGCAAATTGGACCAAATAAAGCAAGAGGATATCAATATGGACCGAATCAAGGAGGAGGATGGAGATACATCCAACGACCACATGGAAAGTGGTGGTGGCGGTTCTAGTGGTGGCGGAAAAGGAATGAAGACTGAGTTTAAAAGAGAGATTAAGACGGAACCGATGGACGAAGGTGATATAAAAGATGAAGAAGGAATAAAGAAGGAACCGATGACACCGGATAATTCAAGTGATATGAAACTACCGTTGGACGTATTGCAAACTTCACTAGACAAGAAGGGTGTAACTGGAAAGAAATGCCGTAGGTTTTTTTTATATTTATTTGCGACCATCTTTTTCAAACCCTTTTGTTTGTCCTTTAGTCTTTAAAGCGGAGGAATTGCGACAGAAGTTAATGCCAACATTGGAGAAATTGTACCGACAGGATCCGGAGAGTATACCTTTCAGGCAACCGGTTGATCCACAATCTTTGGGTATACCCGACTATTTGGAAATTATAAAAACTCCGATGGACCTTTCGACAATAAAGAGAAAGCTGGATATTGGACAGTATACTGATCCTTGGGAATACGTTGACGATGTGTGGCTCATGTTCGACAATGCTTGGTTATACAACGGCAAAACCTGTCGAGTGTTTCGATATTGTACAAAGGTAAGTCTAATGGCTCTTATTTTTTATTTTTTAAATGATTGTGTGATACATAAACTGCATTTGTTTTTCAGTTGTCGGAAGTGTTCAAACAGGAAATCGATCCTGTAATGCAAAGTATGGGATACTGCTGCGGAAGAAAATACACATTCAACCCGCAAGTGTTGTGCTGCTATGGAAAGCAACTGTGTACAATACCTAGAGATGCAAAGTACTATAGTTATCAAAACAGGTCAGTATATTTTAAGTTAATCAGTACTTAAAATGATCCTGCTTTTTTTGAAAAGAAAAAAAAAATGACAAAACTCACATTCGAGTTTCATGAAGTGACCCTAACATATTATTATTGTAATATCCCTCATTGACGATTTTGACTGATTTAGTGTTTCTCTTTTTGTTTTTGGTACATTCGCGATGATCTATGAATGATTGGTGTGCCGCTTTTCTTAACAAATTGCACGTGCACATGTGTTACCCAACCAAACAACACATACCATATATTTATTAACGGTACAACGGTTCGCATTCACAAATCGTTTGATTTTTGTCAACCGATATGTACAGTCTAAAAGCATATGGTCTTGGGTCCAACAGATACACCTTCTGTCAAAAGTGCTTCAACGATATTCAAGGAGATTCAGTAACATTAGGTGACGATCCGACGCAAGCACAAACGTAAGTATATTACATTGTGGCTTATGCTTGTTTACTTATTTCTGGTTTCGCGTTTGTTTTTGCTTTTTATAGCGTCATAAAGAAAGATCAGTTCAAAGAGATGCGAAATGATCACTTAGAAATGGAACAGTTTGTGGTGTGTGAATGCGGGCGGAAAATGCATCAGATTTGCGTGTTGCATATAGAAAATATATGGCCTACTTTTACATGCGAAGAGTGCCACAAAAGGCGGGGGACAAAGAGGAAAGAGAATAAATTTAATTCGAAGAGGTTGCCGGTAACGAAATTGGGTGTTTACATCGAGACCCGGGTCAATAATTTTTTGAAGAAGAAGGAAGCAGGAGCTGGTGAAGTCAGTATACGCGTCGTGTCCAGCTCGGAGAAGATCGTCGAAGTAAAACCAGGAATGCGTGGCAAATTTGTTGAAACGGGTGACATGGAGGGCGAGTTTCCGTATAGAGCAAAAGCATTATTTGCCTTTGAGGAAATCGACGGTGTTGATGTTTGTTTTTTCGGGATGCACGTGCAGGAATACGGATCGGAGTGTCCGCGACCAAACAGGAGACGAGTGTACATCGCGTATTTAGACTCTGTTCATTTTTTTAAACCCCGCCAATTTAGAACGGCTGTGTACCACGAAATTCTGTTGGGTTATTTAGATTATGTGAAGCGATTGGGTTATACAATGGCTCACATTTGGGCTTGTCCCCCTTCGGAAGGTGATGACTATATTTTTCATTGTCATCCTCCAGAGCAGAAAATACCAAAACCGAAGCGTCTTCAAGATTGGTACAAGAAGATGCTCGATAAGGGCATCATAGAACGAATAGTGTTTGATTATAAAGATATACTGAAGCAAGCTATGGAAGATAATTTGAGAACTGCTGCAGAGCTTCCATATTTCGAAGGCGACTTTTGGCCAAATGTTTTAGAAGAAAGTATCAAAGAACTCGATCAGGAGGAGGAGGAGAAGAGGAAGCAAGCTGAAGCTGCAGAAGCTGCTGCTAAGATCCTTTCGCTAAGCGAGGATTCGGAAGTGACGGCCGACGGCAAGAAGAAGGGACAGAAAAAAGCGAAGAAAAGTAATAAGTCTAAAGCCAACCAGCGTAAAAATAGTAAAAAGTCCAACACACCTCAGGCAGGCAATGATCTCTCAGCAAAAATATTCCAGACTATGGAGAAGCATAAAGAAGTCTTCTTCGTAATAAGATTACATTCTGCACAATCGGCTGCTAGTTTAGGACCAATACAAGATCCCGATCCATTTATTAACTGTGATCTCATGGATGGTCGCGACGCCTTCTTGACTATGGCCCGTGAAAAGCATTACGAGTTTTCTTCGCTCAGGCGCGCTAAATATAGTACAATGTCCATGTTGTATGAACTGCATAACCAAGGGCAAGACAAATTTGTTTACACGTGTAATAACTGCAAAGCGCACGTTGAAACTCGATACCATTGCACAGCGTGCGACGACTTTGATCTATGTACCCAGTGTTACGAAAAAGACGGCCACATGCATAAAATGGAGAAACTCGGTTTCGACTTGGACGACGGATCGTCGCCGAGCGATAGCAAACAAGCGAATCCACAGGAGGCTCGCAAATTGTCGATTCAACGATGCATTCAGTCGCTGGTGCATGCATGTCAGTGTCGCGACGCCAACTGTCGTCTCACTAGTTGCTGCAAGATGAAGCGCGTGGTGCAACATACGAAAATGTGCAAGCGGAAAACGAACGGCGGCTGTCCCATATGTAAACAGCTCATCGCTTTGTGCTGCTATCATGCCAAGCACTGCCAGGAGACAAAGTGCCCCGTACCGTTCTGCTCAAATATCAAGCACAAATTGAAACAGCAGCAATTGCAGCAGCGCTTACAGCAAGCCCAACTGTTGCGTAGACGTGTTGCCACAATGAATACGCGGACGGTGACGCCATCAAACGCGTTGCCTGCCGGCAACACTCAAATGGTCCAAAACGTGCCAGGCGGTGCCGTTAGTCCATCTATGAATCCAAGCATGGGTGCTACTGGTGGAATGGGTGTCACCAGTCCGCATCAAGCTGGCATTGGTATTAAGCCAGGCACCCAAACCCCGCCAGCTAATGTTCTCCAAGTGGTAAAGCAAGTGCAGGAGGAAGCAGCAAGACAACAGGCACCCCATACTGGTTATGGTAAAGTGAATCCCGGTGGTGGGGTTCCTGGTCAGAATATGCCACCGCCTCAGATGCAACGATCGATGCCACCATTCACTAACCAAGGTATTTATTTTTTTCGTTTTTGCTGTGTTTGTCGTCCTAACTTTTTGATAATGTCTGTAGGAAACTTAATGCCCATGGAACAATGGCAGTCGAGATATCCTGGAAATCCGGCGGCCCAAGGTGGCTTGCGAACTCCAAATCAACAGTTGATACAAGCATCTGGGCAGATGACTGGCGGACATATGCAAGGTGCTGCAGGTCAAGGTGTGAGACCTGGTGTTCCCAATTTGAATCAACAGCCTGGTGGGAATATGTTGCATAATAAACAAGCTCTTGCTCAATTGATGGCCACGTTGAGAGCGCCCCAATCGCCGGAGCAACAACAGCAAATATTAACCATTCTTAAGAGCAATCCTCAGTTAATGGCGGCATTCATTAAACAAAGACAGGTAAGTTAAAGAATTATTATCAGGAAAAATTATTGTCATTAAGGGCACCCGCACAATTGCGCTAACGACAACGGTAATGGGAACGAGAAGGGGAATGAGAATCAACAAACATCTCATTTTCTTTCACGTTTCGTTTTCGGGCTATTGTTCTCGGGCCGCCCTAGCAAATAATTTACAAAATCAATTAAAATTGTTGTTAGTGGTAATGTGACATTAACAAAATTCACATTTTTTTATTTAGAATAGGGTAGTTGCACCTAGCATTATGATGATAACTTCATTCGTACTTGTTTTTTTACATACGATGGCGCTGAGTAAAAGTTGATTTTGTTTAACTTAATTTTTTTAATAACGTCCACAGATAACGTCTTTGAAAAGTCTCTGAAAAGACTTGAATAAATCAAGAAAACATTCACTCAAAATCAAAATAAACAAAAAAACATTTTTTTTCAAATTAGGCCGAATAAAAAAAATCAACTCTTAACTAAAGTAAAAGCCATTGTTCAATCCCATTTTTTTAAATTTGTCAACTACTCTATTGTCTCTAGAATCCAAAAAAAGTGGGTGGTGCCATTTAACAATCAAAAGCTGGGGCCATTTATGGTTAAATCAGAAATTTACGTCAATTAATCAGAAATATCGTTTTATATATGTTTGCTAACATTTATAAAAATTAGTAGATAAAAATGATTTTAACTGTGTATATTAATCACTCTTTATTAGAAGCTTCAGAAGCTTAGTTCGAATTATGCATCTTCTTTTATCTGCCACATTAACATCAAAACGCGACTAAGCACTGAAAATGACATTTTTCCAACCCTCGAAAGCCCTATGGTTCGTTTGCTTTGCCCAGGATAAGCGAGCCAAGCTCTGTTTCGCTGTTATAAGGGGGTTTTCCTTCGCCTGAGTGAAAAAACATTGAAAATTGAAAAATTGATTATTATTATCTCCAAAAATTATTAAACACAAAAATAAAATTGGATCCCTAATTTTTAAGTTTTAAGGTCTACTTTAAAGTGAAACAAAAAAATATAGGGAGTTATTTAAAATAATGATGTTGGTAACGAGTTTCAATATAACCACCAGAATTGTCACATTCTTGAAAAAAAAAAATCATCTTGTCTAATGGATAAAATGCTCTGGTGAAAATTTCTGATTTACTTAGAAGTTAAAAATAATTGAACGGACAGTTTCAATCAATTACATTGATGCATTGGTTGCACCGCACTACGCCTTACAACTAAAACGTCCTTTAACTTAAATTTTCTACTTAAGTTTCATTTTCGGTTGGACTGTAAGATAATAATCGACACATAAGATGAGTAAAACTTAAGTTTTCGATGTCGACCCCATAAATATCATAACCAAATTGAAATGACCTCTCCTTCAAACAATATACAGTACGCACGGCGAAAGATTGCCTAAAGTGTTGGATGCGCACTGGTTCAAAGTTGCGCACGCACCCTCGTTTAATTCAAATTTTTGAATTGATTTCTTGATAGCATAAGTATT
>JASKGO010001643.1:0-24312 GCA_030556065.1 Holobus sp. GC000080
TTACGTTTTTTTAAGGATTTGTAATCCTTACAGGACATTTTTCAAATGAAAACCTCAAAAAAATTTCTTCATTTCCCAAAGGATTTTTTGTTTGAGTAAAATAAAAGAAAAAATAACTGTTAGAAAATGTTGAAATGTTTTGTAGTTTTTATTTGTCAGTTAATTTCTAAAATAAGGATCTGAGCAAAGAAAATCTAGTTGAAATTATATTTTTTAACTTCCTCTTATTGGTAAAAAGTTTCTGTAGTTATTTTTGTTTTGTTAAACATGCAATGGAGAATTTATTTATCTTTTTTTAACTTGTAAGGATTTATTATCTTTATCTATACAAGACATTTTTCAAATGAAAACCTTTTTTTTTTTTGAAAGATTTTTTAAAATAAAATAATTGAAAAAATAAGGTAACGTTGAATTGCTAAGTTAATTTCTAAGATAAAGATCTGAGCGAAGAAAATCTAGTTGAAATTAAATTTTTTAACTTCCTTTTGTTGGTAAAAAGTTTCTGTAGATGTTTTTATTTTGTTAATCATGCAACGAAGAATTTATTTACCTTTTTAAGGATTTACTATCCTTATGAGACATTTCTCAAATGAAAACCTCTAAAGTTGAACAAAATAAATCAAAAAGTAATTTTTACGAAACGTTTTAATGCTTTGAAGCTTTCCTTTGTATAGTTTAATTTTTAAAATTCGGGTGATAAAAATCTAGTGGAAATTAAGTTCTCTTATTACTTTAAATGAAGATTATTTAACAGGAATTGAAATCTAATTTTTATAAATTTAGATTAATTGAAATCAAAATCGATTGATATTAATTTTGTTTCAGGTTTTTAACTGAATCATTTTTCGTTATTGTTTTACTGTAAAATCATCATTTTGTAAGTCATATTTTTTTAATTAAAAAAATTATAAAAATATTCATTCTTAAATTTTATAGACTGTTGTTTATAAAAATACTTCAATCTTTCCATATTTTCCAATAAAAATAAAAGCGTAAACGTGTTTGTAAACATTTAGTAATTTTATTATCCAATTCTTTGATATTAAAATTAAAAATAAAATAAAATAAAATCATTAAGAAAATAAAGCATTAAAACCCAAGATATGACTGTTTAATTAACATATCTTTATTTAATAAAATTCTTTACTTTTAAACTTTTACCTACACCGTTAATAAATCCATTACAATTATCTATACAACTGTTGCAATTCTAAAGAAGTAATTACTGTCCAAGAAAATATCACTTTTAATTAATCTACTGTTAAATCAATCACTAATTAATTATAAAATCAATACAAAAGTCAATGATATATTGTAATATTCTATAATTTTACATTAAAAACAACATAAATAATTTCATTTCATTTCCTTGCAAACAACAGAAATTATTATTTTATTTTTAAACAAACAAAAAAGAAGATTTATCAATATTTCAAAAGCACGCTTGCATTTAAAAATATAAAAAAAGGTCTACTACTCGAAGAGCCAATAATAAAATTTATATAGTTCTCGGATACAAGCATTTCGCATGCTCTTATTTCTTACATTTTATGTTATTCATGTAAAACGCTTAAAACAGAGAGAAAAAAGAAAAACGCAATTTGAAATGAAGATAGTATCGTGGAGTTGCTTCCATCGGTTTCAGTTGAGCCAAGTTAAGCAATGCATTCATTTGCCAATTGGTCTTAAAACGAGTCGTAAAAAGATTTCCTACTTATTATAGCAAGGGTATTGCTATTGCTATCTATATAGACCTAAAGGATGCAGAATTACAGAGGCAGGCCATTGCGAGCCGTTCGTGTCGTTACTTCACCATAAAACTTTTAATATGCAAGCATTAATTGATTAATTAATATGTGCGCGTTCTCCGCTTATGCCATTGATATAATTTTTAAGAGCACTATAAGTGAATTTTATAGAAATGTATAGAAGCCGTAGATAATAAAAAGCTGTTTGCTGCCGTTTTAAAGCTTCCACTTGTTTTGTTGATAAAAATAAATGTAAAAAATAAAAATAACATGATAGCGAAACTGGAGCGAGTGAAAATATGATATTCGATAATGCTGTTTTTGCATTTCTTATCAATTTTTATGCGCCATTAGAAAGCATTTTGCTTCGAATTTGCATTTAAATTGCTTCAAAGACAATGCGTTTCTTATATATAAATAGCTTTTTCAAGGGGGTTTCATGTGCTGCAAACATTTAAGTAAATATATTTCCTTAAACCTATAAATAATTTTAATATTTATAATATTTCTACAAAAATAGTTTTATTGGAAACTGCATAGGGAAACAATGCAACAGAATCAATAAATAGCAACATTTATAAATAACTATTATAGGCCGCTGAATCTAAAGAGCACTTGCAATTTCCAGCAGTAAATATTTACAATATTCGCTAATCGATAATTTATACGCGAGTTACAATTAATTATTAATAAGTGGTGGCATTGTATAGACATTCGAAATGCTTGAATATAAGCACCATTAACCGCCACTCTACATAATTAATCAGCATGATTATTACGCCGGGTACACTTTACTCTTAACTCTTTATAAGTTACCTGGTATTATATTATTGCTATATAAATAAATTGTACAAATGTATCTGGATACCTACGATTTCACCGCTCGTTTCAATTCTGCACGCTTAAGTAGACTCGAAGCTCATGACAAATAGTTTTACATTAAACATAAATTATTGCGCGACTGAAGTTATACACTTACACATGTGTGCTGTATACCGAAGGTGCTTTATTAATAAGAAATAAAAAAATAAAAAGCGATGCATATGCTACAGGTGAATAGATGCAGATAGAAGTAATTGCTAGGAAAGCGATCCTTATCGATGGAGCCGACTAAACATTCTCTGATTGGGACAATGCTTCACATTAATTACAAGAGCGGTCCCTTTAATTAACACTATTGCTTATTTACTAAAAATGTTCGTTTTTCTGTTACAGATGGCCGAGAGGACAGCTTTCCAAAGGTAAGAGTAATAAGTAATTCTGTCTGATTTGAGATTGGTAAACTATTTTGTGCTATTTGTCGCTTTTTTTTTGTAATGGCTGTATTTTTTAAATGGTTTTTGAAGTTTTTGGTTCAATATATGGTAAATGAATTGTGAAAAATTTAATTTTGTTGCTATTTTTTATTGAATATAAATCGAGAAAAAAAAAATTTCTTAGGAAAATCTTAAAGCAATGGATCAAAGATGTTTTAAAGAGTTTTTATTGGGTATTTATAGAATTTTGATTATGTAAAGCAGAAAATTTAATAATTTTTTTTGTAAGTTGGGTAAGTTTTGGTTTGTTTTTTTTTCCTTTTTTCGAATGGTGCAGACTTTAGAAACATAAAAAGTTTAAAATTTAAAATCAAGACTTTTGAAACTGGCTAATTTGCCACTAAAAAGAAGCAGTGAATAAAAGTATAGAACCCCATAGAACTTTAAAGAATAAAAGTTTTCTTTCCTGAGATTATTAAGATCCCAAATGGACAGAAAATTAAATTTTCTATATTAAAAGAAATAAATTTCCGCAAATAACTAAAATGAATTTGACAGATAGAAATCTTTGATTATTTTTTATAAGCTTAATCTAAAATTTCTTTGTTTTAGTTTTTTGAGAAAAAATCATTTTCACTGATATCATTTATAGTTTGTTTTATTCTTTAAGTTCCTTAAAAATGTTTCTTCAAATGCAAAATTTTATTTTTTTTAAATCACCATTGATTGTTATTAAAAATTACTATTAGAAAATAAAAATATTTTTATTGGAAAACAGAAGAGCTATTTTTAGTGGTAAGTTATTAATTATAACGCAGCGCAAAGAAGAAATAAAGAAACAGACAGAAATAGACAGAAATCTTTTTCTTACTATTATTTAAAAACAAAACAATTTATATTTTCTTGTTTTGGTAGCTTACTTTTTATTAAAAATTGATATAAAATTATCTTTACCATAGAAAAATTAAGCAGAACATAAAAAAATTAAAAATCAAACGAAAAGGACAAAAAAAAAGAGTTGTCCTTAGGGATAAAACCCTTTTTTTTATACCATTATTTAAAAAATCCAATTTATTTTCAGTTTTAGTTGATTAGTAAATTACAGTTCCTCAAATATTTTAACTTAAAGAAATCATCCCTAGTTTATTTTGAAAATTTCTACAAAAAAAAAAGGTTTTATTAACTGAAAAATTATGTTGGAAAAAGACTACAGTTCAATGTAAAAGTTATTAATTACAGCGAAGTGTAAAGTCAAAAGTTACGAACATTTAATACTGAAGCGAAAAAGGAGTAAAAAGTAAAAAAAAAAAGAGTTGTAATAACAGTAGGAGCACCATTTAGCGACATAGCAAAAACAATAAAGGTACACAGACCACGAAACTCCTCACTATTTCTCGCTTTGCCCGTAAATTACCCAGGAGGTTAACGGTTATTTATGACCGAGCCGCCGATACAATGCTGAATAATTTATAAGGTGAGATCTGACAAACACAAATTTTAAAAACTCGAGGAATGTTTGTCTTTACAAAAGGGTATATTTCTACTGGATATGCTCGGAAAACAGCGCCGAACAACATCTTACAACGAATAACACGCAAATAAAACACACACTTTTTTATATACTCGTAGTAGTATAGTGTATCTACCTACTACTCTCTTTCGCATCGCATCAGATCCTACTGATGCACTCTGCACTTGCTATACGTTTATTTATTCGCTTCTCTCGCGTCCTCTCAAAACGCGCCGGTAATCATTTTTAAAGCTCGTTCTTTCTCGAAAGGACATAATGATCTGCACACATAATACAACGAACATTCTTTCTTTTCCGCTGGCTGCAGCTCACCTCTGCGCCTCGCCGATGATCATAATAATTTATCAGAATTAATTACTGCTCAAAAATATTAAATGGTTGATTTTTAAGTTTTACATTTTTCGGTGACACGGCTTTTTCTCTTAAAGCTACAACCTATAAATCTCCAAGTAATTTATTAACATTTAAATTATTATTTTAAATGATGCACTAGATGTACGAGTATGCTTTTAATTTAATTAATTTAATAACTAAGTATTTTTTTTTTCTTCAGAATTTTTTACTTTATTTAAAACCAATGTACAAAAAGTAAAATCAACAAGAAAAAGCAGTGGGCAATAAAAATTAGTTGCGCAAAACAATTTATATAACTTTTGGTTGATTAGTTTCGGCACGCATCGCAAGATGAAAGGCTTCAACTCTTCACTAACCAAAAGAAAAAAGAAAAAAACAAACAAATAAATGCGCACGTCAAATAATATACGTATATATAAAAAGAGTGTCGTTATTATCTGTCTGGTCGGCTTTTTATTAGAGCGATTAGCGGGAAGAGAGAGAGGAGAAAAAGCCAAAGAATAGCGGGGCGGCCAATATGGGCCATTAGCGCGCGAAAACAATGGGATTTTCATTATTTGCTCAATCTCGGCCGACCGAATGCTTCAAGTTCCGATTGTAAGTTACCGACACACAGCCGCAGAAAACGCACAGCAACAAACCCATACACAACACATTGACACACACACAAAAAATTATCCTCTTCCATAAATACATCTTCGGCGACTTTTCGCGCGCTCTTTGTTCCTCCCTTTCGGATGCTGCTGCGCTTCTATATCACAGCCCAACAAGCATTACCACTCTGTACATTAGTTATATCGGTATGTAGGTACGTTTTATATACACATATAAAGTGCTATATAGCGAATGGTACGTGTATACATATACGTGTACATAGTAGGAAAGCAACATCTTATCTTCATTGCTGTGCTTCTGCTTCTGCTTGCTTAAAATATACACCGAGAGCCTCTTATAATGTCTGTTTAGACAATTTGTCAGGCGAATAACTGTCGGCCCCCTGATTTACGGCTTTCGCATTCAAATCATTGCTTTTAAATCACACTTTTTACTTCGTTTTTTTTTAGGTAGGTTTTTTTATTCCTTATTAATATTTATTGCATTTTTGTTTATTTTCGGGCGGAAAAACGGCATAAAAATTGGTTGTCTAGGAAATATTTTTCGAAAATGGATGTGAAGGCGCCGGACCAAAAATTTATTAACTCTATTTTAACTTCAATTTTTGATTTGTTATGAGACATTAAGTTATTATTTTATTAAAAATGAGGAATTTTATTAACATTATTGAAAATATTTTCTTAATTTTCATTAAAATTAAAGAAAAACTTTTGTTTTTTGAGTTTTATTAATCATACAAACTACTTTTAAAATAAAATTAAATAAATTTGTATAAATTTTTTTTATTACATGTTTAATATTATAGAAATTTAAAATAATGTTTTAAAAGTAACCAAGTAAATTAAAAAAAAAAGAAAAAAAAAAGAAAAGAAATTGTTTCCAAAACGGTAACGATTGTTTGCTTGGTGTTTTTGTTCATAAAATAAAATACTTTCTCTCTTGTCGAGTATATAGTTTTATTTGGCGTCCTCTTTGGGATGTAAATCTGCGTGTGGATCCTTTGTCGGCTCGCATCCTCGCCCTATCTCGTCCTTCTCACGCAATAAGGACCATTATTGCTCGCCGCTCGACTGCGTGCCTCGCATGCCGCGCATTTTTTGACTACTGTAAGAATTTAATTTTGATCATAGACCATTTCCATGACAACGGCAGCCCAAAATTGCACACCGCATCCCTCGGCTGAAACTCATCTTCTTATACTTTTTACATTTTTTCGCATTTGTTCGAAATTTCTTTGCTTTGCTGCAAGCACTTATTTAAGTGAGAAAATTATTGCTCACAACAGAAACATTACTAACAACAATAAAACAAGCAGCAGCAGCAGCAAAAGCAACAGCAAAAGCATCGATATGGCGAAAGAAGTAGCTGTCGATAGTGTTGGCCGCGCGCCGCAGAAGGGGAAGAGATCCTTTGCAGCGATAAAGGACAAATGTGCGCGAACTTGTCTCATTGTTAAAGTAAAATCTTTATTTAGAAGAGCCGATATATCTTGCGGTAGTCGCGTATTTATAACCTTGTTAAGTCAGCTCGGGCTTTATTTCTCGCACTTATTTCGTCTATTCGATAATCGCTTTCTTTTTGGATAATTGACAGTATCTTAGGTAATAAATAGCCGGGACGTGCAGGTGGTGATGGCTCCTCTGCTCAGCCCTTAATTACTATCACTCAAACGTACCGACACTCTTTGATATCCCCGCGATAAAGCATCGTGCCGGTCGCCAAAGGCGAAGGTCGCTCTTTCGGTCCTGTCGTCGTCCAACGACAAAAACACAGAGACCATCGGCAGCGGACACTGTGCGGCACTGCAGCGGTGCAATGCGAGGCCCGAATTTGTTATATGTGTTCTTCGGGAAAAAGCGATCAGTACCTGATGGAAGGAACACTATCTGACTCATTTGCTGTGCTCTCCGAAACCTTCTCCTCTCTGATGTAGTAACAACAAAATGCAGTGGCGATCGTTATTTTGTGGGCCGGGCCACCCATCGAGTCCTTTGCCTCTTATCTTTATGGGCGACCTTTTTTAAATGTCCCCAAGTGTCGTTCGGGCAGCTGGGATTATTGTCCACAACTATTTTAAGCACGGTGTCCGCCCTAATTAATGCACTATCGATACACAAATTTGTTAATCCATTATCGCCACAACTCTTCACTTTACAATTAATCCACCTTTTTTTTTCTTTATTTAAATTTTATTTTTTGCTTTTCTAGTTTAAGATGCGATAAGAATAATTTTAAATAAAATCCTAAAAAACGGAAAGTATACCCTTGCATTTTTGGTTAATTTATTTTTTTATTTGATTTTTCAATTTGAGATTTAAAAATAAAGTGGCATTTTAAATTATCTTTTAAAAATCTACGAAATAAAAATCGATAAAATCAATTTCCCTTTATTTTCGATTTTCTAATTTAAGCTTTCAAATTTCAATAACGAAAAAGCAGTGGAAACATTTTTAATTACTTTCAAAACCTAAAAAAACAAAGAAAACGAAAAGCAATCGATAAAATACTCCGCGGCAAAGTGATAAAACTTTAATTAATCAAATTGATTGGTGGCGCACTTAATTGCGAAACTTTTAATTCATTATACCATAGACTTTTAGACGTACTGTCTAAAACGAAACCTTTTAACTGCCACTTTCTTACGGTTTTCGATATCTACTTCTTGAAAATCAATCAAAAACAAAAGCAATAGTTAAAAGCAGCACTTTTTATGACAAAAAAAGAAAAAAAAAACTTAACGATAAAGATAGAGAAGCGGAATGAATAAGGAAATAAGTAAGAAGAAGTACGCACTTGATGGCAAATTTGTTTTCGTATTTCAAGTATTGGCAATAGAAACTGTTCTAGTGGAGTGTATTGAGTCGAACATCAAGGATCTCTCAGCGATAATCTGAGGGATGTATTGCAGATCAGGAGTGTTTACATCACTTGGGTAGCATTTATTGGATTATAGGAGGGGTCGCACCCTTTGCCACGGCTATTATACGCTCGTAATTAAAAATCAAATAAAGCAGGTGTCTTTGCAAACATGAACTGTCCCTCGCAATATCAACTTGCCAAACTTTTGTTTCCTTCGCTTCGGCACTGCACCCTCTCCGAATAATAGTAAATTATATTATTTAATTTGTCACCATTATGCAGTTATTAAACTGTTTCTTTAATCTCCTAAGCAATAAATCAAAGCTTATTAAAATTTTGCATTTGTTTTAATTTTATTGACTTAATGCGATTTAAAATTTTGTTTAGTTTTTTTTGCCATTGAATTTTTGTGTTTTTATAAGTTTTTTTTTTTTTCAAAAATTTTCGGGAAACAAGTTTTAAAATATTTCTTATTAAAAGCAGAATAATAGCGAATTATTATCTTAAATAGATAAAGTTATCATCAAGCAGTTTTAAAGTTCAATCCAAAATACTTTAGGACCCTTAAATATATATTTTTTTTATTTTAGAAAAATTAATTCTTTAGAAAATGCCTTGTCTACATCACAGTAAGGAAGGTCAATGTGATACTGTTTTCGAGTACCTTTAAAAATTCAATTATTTCACTTTTTTAACAATTTTTTAGGAGAAATAATTTAACTTAATAAATTCAATTTACTTTTATTTATATACTTCTGCATAAATTCCAAAAAGCGATTTTTGTAGTTTAGAAAAATATCATCAAGAAGTATTAAAGTTCAATCCAAAAAACTTTAAGACGCTTACTTTCTTAAGTACTTTTTTGTAAGTTTATTTAAAAGAATTCTTCAGAAAACACCCTGTCTACATCACAGTAAAGAAGATCAATCTGATATTATTTCCGAAGACTTTTAAAAATTTTAAATATTTTACTTTCTGAATTACTTTTTATTTTTTAAATAAAACAAAAATTCTTTATTTACTTTTGTAGTGTACCTTTAAACTTATGCCTTAATTACAAATTTTTTTACAATTTTTGTGATCTCAAAAAATATCTTATTGATGTTAATACTTAAAATAAGCAAAAAAAAATCATAAATAATAATTTTAGAAAAGAAATTTGGTATAAACCATTAATCTCAAGTATGTGTAAGTGCAATAAACGTTAGTCAGACTATTAATTCCCCAACTGACATGTATTAAAATTCCCTTCCGGGCACATAACACACACACACAGCCAAACGGGCACAAGTCGATGAAAATACAGATAAGGGTGGACGCGTCCCTTACACTCGCACCACTACAGCCACACTTCAAAGTGCATATATGCGAGGGTGTGGTTTTAATAAGGGTGGACTATTTCAATTACTTATTATTGCATCCGAGAATTTGTATTCATCATCGGTGTGTATCGAATGGGCCACCCCCCAAGAAGAATCTCTCTCGGTTCAACGTTCAACCCCGATATATATTAAATTTCACCTTTATACTTACCACTTGTTCATCATCATCGCGCTTATTGCTCTCGCTTGTACATCATATACATCATTAAACGTCACGTGGCCCTTTTTGTTTTGCCATTTTATTAAAAATCGTAGCAACAAAACGCACACAGTATGATATTCTGTGATTGTTCATGTGTTAAGGAATATTACTTGCTTTTGATCTTTGATCTTCTTTTAAATTGCAATATGGCATTTTTCTTTTAATTTGGTATTTTAAAAAGTGTACATTTAATGCTATAGGAAATAGGTAAAGGAAAAAGTTTTGGAAAGTCCGTTGGTTGTATTATTTATTTTCTACATATAGGGGTTGATTATCATAAGCGGGAAAGCGGGTTATTATCGTAACTAGTAGACTGGCAATTGCCATTTGCAATTTGTAATTTGCAATTCATTGTTACCAATGTTGCGGAAAATATATGTAATGTGCAAGAGTTGGATTGAATGCTGAAAAAAAAAAATAGAATGCGGTACATCTGGGCATAACATTATAAAATTAGGGCATTAATAACGGTTTGTTTTTAGTCCCTTCTCTTCAATGTATTATTCAAATTTTGAAATAAAATAAAATAAATCTACATGAAGAAATAAATGAATAAATTTGATGAAAATGAAATTTTAAAAATAGTTTTGTTTTTAGGGTTTATAGTTTAAAGTAGTTTAATTTTCTACATCAATTGTTTTTAATTTTTAAATTCAACATAAAAATTTAAATCGAATATTTTATTTTAATAATTAATTACTTTTTTCTATTTGTTATTGGTGCCTCGTTAGTACTTTTTTAAAAATTTATTTTATTAAATAATAGAAATGTTTTTGGTTAACAAAATATTTATTTGCTTAAAATTTTATTAGTAAAACCAACAATTTAATATTTTCTTTACTTTTCTGAATTATTAAAAGTTGTAAAATAATTTATATATTTTTTTTTAATATAAATTAAGTTTGGTTATTGTAACAGAAATAAATTTTATTTATTTGCACGGATAGGACGACCTCTGTTTAGTAGAAGTTCCAACAAGAAATTGGAATTTCAGGCAGAAATTTTTAATTTATTTAAAGTGGTAAACAAATACTTGTAAATTATGAAAATTTGATCCCGCTATTTATTAATTTCGTGAAATCGTTAATTTTTAAAATTTTGCTTTTAGTATCCTCATATAATGATGGTTTTGTTATTGTTTAATTTAAAATTATTTAGGAAACTTTACTTTAAAATAATTATTAATGGTAAAATAAAATTTATCTCAGTTGCGAAAAATAAAATAAAGAAGTAAAAAAGTTGTTAACAAATCAGAAACTTTTACTCCAGTGACCCCTGTACTCCAATAGTAAAATATATTGATTCTGAAACAAGACTGAAACAACTTCTGCAGATTTCATCCCTTAAAACTGCAATTTTTTATTTTAAACATTAAAAAAAAAAAAATTTAGAAAAAACTTTTTTTTATTACAGTAATCTCTTTTTGCTTAACTACCACTCTTTTAATTAACTATAATAATTAATTAATTTACATAATTAACAGAAAAAAAGATATATTATAAATATAACTTCACAAATATTAATTAAAACAATATTTAAAACCTAATGAACAAATTCATTTTTTCAAATTAATTAAATCCTTTTTAGGCAGCATCGGTCACATTTTCTGCTTTCACAGCTTTCAATTCTGCTAATAAAAATAATTTTCATTACAAACTTAAAAAAATTATTATAATAGCACTCAGCGTTTGCAATTTTTAGCAAAAAAGCACATTTGAAGCCACAAAACTAAATCCTGCACTAAAAATTTAACAATTATATTTACCATTCACTACAAAAAAAATCAACGAAACAGACAAAAATAAGTTAAGCAACGCAACACTTAGACAAGGCAAACATTAGTTAGTTGGGATAAGGGTTTCGCTTTGCATATGGATTCAGCAGCTCTTTTCCGTCTTTCGCTTTTCTGTCGTGCTTTTTATAACGGAACCCTTGTTGTCTGTGGGTTTTGTTAAATCTAAACTCCAACAATGCCGCGTAGTCGAACATTAAATTACCTGGCCTTCTCCTCTTCACCTGGGGCACTTCTGCTTCGACTCTACTACCGTTACTCTGGCAAATGTAATATTTCTTCACGTGACAACTATCGGAAGTCCACCTATGCAATTACAATTACCTTTTTAGTCTCTTATTGTGTGCAGATTATATTATATGCATAAGAAAACAGCAAATGGTGAATGTATTAACGATAAAGTAAATAGATTATCTGCAGTTCTTGTTTTGCCAACTGCAAACTCGCATTTTATTCGATAATTATAGTAATTTCGCTGCAGAGGTATAATTTGCATTTTTCATTTTCCTCTGCCTTCATTTATTTTCTCTTAATTTATTCTTTTTTAATTGTTTTATAATCGCTATAAAATCAAAACCAAACAAAAATTAAAAATAAAAGAAGAACTTACTTGTCGGTAATGAGTGGCGACCAGACCAAGCAATTCCACTTGAGTTTATCGCGATCGGCAGCCTGGTGCTGAATGATGGCCCCGTTCGTGGCCCATTTCCAAGCGGCGCGCTCCCAATCGTAAATTCCTCCGAGCCACCGCTCGTGCACTCTGACCCCGATGCGATTCGCGAGCCTCCTGAGGGCCTCGTCGTGTTTCCTATGGGGAATCATGGCCAGCGTTCCGTTGAACTCGGCATCGCAAGTGTAATAAGCATCCTGCCAGCTCTTCTGGTCCTTGCTGAACCGGTAACAGTTTCCACGCACGTGACGGTAACCTTTCGGGCACACGAACTTTACCAATTTCGTTCGCGTTTTCGTTCTTCTGGACCCTTTTTCTTATGTTTTTTAAATATTAAAAATTGTAAAAGAAAAAAATTAGTTAATTAATTAATTCAAAATCAAACAATTACTTATAAATGCTGGTTCTGCTAAATAGCTCTCGTTTAATTTTAAATGTTCTTCTTCTAAGAGTCCTCTGGACACTATCAGCGGGATGGTGTTGTCCGTCTCCTTGGGCTCGGCCGTTTGGATGCTTTTCAAACAGATGAATCTCTTTGGTTGAACGCATAAATCGGCGTTCCATCTAAAGAAAATTTAATTTTTCAAGCTTTACGCTTTGCAATTTAAAATGCAAATAATGAGTTAATTAACAACAATAAAAAAAATCAGCAGAAACAATTCATAATCATAATATTAACAATAGCAAAATAGCAATAAACCTAAGTCAATTCTATTTTTAGTTTAGCATTTTGTCATAATTGCTGATTGTTTTAATTGCAATTAGCTTTGAAATGAGTTTGTTTGAAAAAAAAAAATGAACACTGACCGAAATTTCTCTCTGGGGTCTAAATAAGCGCAATGCCAGTCCAGTTTTTTCTTCATAATCCTTGGATAAATGAAGTGATCGTATTTGAGCGGTGTTCCGGATCCGGCCCAAACCCAACGTTTTTGCTGCCAATCAAAAAGTGCTCCGATCCACCACTCACTTGAATCTGCACAAATTTAACACAAGTAACAGATATAAAGCAAAAGTGCAAATAAAATTAAAATCAGCAAATAAAGCAAAAAAGCTTTAAAGTCTGCACAAAATCCTTTGAATCCTTTGAAGATGCAAAACTGATTTTATATTTAAATAAATTATACCTAAATGGCTTCGAAGCAAGTAGCGATTAAGTCGATAGCTATTCAGTTTGCTTCTTAAGGAGACCAAAATGCTGTCCATCTCTTTGCACTTGAAGTACGCTTCTTTCCATTGCATTCGCTGCGCACTAAAATAGTAGCACTTATCTTGCAACTGCAGGAAATTTGAAGGACAGCTTTCCGAATTTGCAATTCCTAGAAACGATTCCCAATTTTATTGCTTCCGATAATTATTATTTTTAAATTGTTTATTTACCAAGAAAAGATGCAACCAGAAGGAGAAATTTGTAAAACATTTTTTAATGTTTTTTTTTTATTATTCAAAAGTTTTCAAAAGTCCGAAGAATTGCAGTAAATGATGTCCATTGTTTTGTTGCGCTGTCTGTCGGTACTGCAAACAAACGTTTTGCATATTTAGGTAATGAATTGCATGATGAGATGATACAGTATGACACGTGCTTCTTAGATCAATGTCGAAGATCCGCGGATCGTTTCTTCAAATGATATGGATAGGTGCAGCTTGTCTATGCGCAAAATAATAACCATGATGTCATTTTCGTAACGGTTTTATGGTTTCAATCAATTTATTTTTTCTGCTTGAAACTTTTGCATCGAGCAGTTGTCTTGGTTTTCTATAGTTATTGAAGGTATTTGAAGATTGCTCGCATTGATGCTTTTTAATAAGTTTATCGTTTTATAATTATTGTCTTCGTGTTATCTAGGCTGTTATTTATTTATAATGAAAAGTTTTACTAGAGGAAATATTTCATAAAGATAATTTAATTGCGGTCATGTAAACTATACAGTTATGCAATATTTTAATTTATTAATAATTATGTATTGGAATTTTGCCAATCACAAGTCTTTCATATTTTCAAGAATAAAAAAATGTCTTTTAAATATGTCATAAATTCTTCAATTTTATGTTAATTTTTGGAGTAAAGTATCTATAAAATTGCTTTAATTTTTAAATTGCATAAGTTAGAGATTTTTATTAGTTTTTCTTTAATTTTAAGACTTTAATTTTTTTAAGTTAAGTTTTTTTAAAGTATTTTGAGTTCAGTTTTTGTCGTAATTTTTTAAAGAACATTAATTTTCAATAAACTTAAAAAAAATACATTAAAAAAAAAAACGTCAGAATTTTCAGGAAATTCTGAAAAGTTATTTTTTAAAACATTTTAAATTAATTTTTGAGTAGTTTATTCATTTTTTTATTATTTTTGTTTTATTACTTATTAAATTGATAATTTTATAGATGAAAAATCTTTTGTTTGCACAGAAAAAAAAACTATAAGTAATTTTTCTTATGATTTTAACAATTTTATAAATTTTTAGAACATCGATTTATTGTTTTTCCCTTTAAACATCTTAAATATTAAAATAGCATTATATTTTTTTATTATTGTTAAATAAGGAGTTCAATTATGTAGATTATACCAACGCAAAAAAATAAATTTAAAAATTTATAATTAATCAAATTTAAATGTTGACCGAATAATTTTTAGTTTTAAATTAGCAAAAGATTATTGAATTAAATCATTTATAAATTCTTTTTTTAATTTTTCGATTGTTTTTGCCAATCTGCCCTTTCAACTTTATTTTATCGCCATAAAATGCCACTTTAAAAAAACTTTAAATGCAAAAATTGGCTAATTTGCTAAACAATTAAAACCAAAAAATTGAAAAAAACGAAAAGAAAAAAAAAAATTACGAAAAAATTACCGGCGACCACAAAAGTCAACAATACCCAATAAAAAATCCTTATAGGAAAATAAATCAAAATCAAATGACATCAATAAAAATTAAAATCCCATAAATTGGATATTAATTAATGAAAAACCTCAACACGACCGGCAAAACATTTAATATTCAAGTGACAAATCGAATAAACACAGAAACCCAGTAGACTTTATATCATACTGGATGAATTCAATTAGCGACTGATCGATGTGCATTTAATCGGCGTTGACTTTAATTGACACGAACAGCATTTGATAAAATTTCCAAACGGCAGTAATTCAAGGACATGGTTCTTTAATTCAATTATACATATAGCATTAGTATATTACCAATGGAAGCAGTTCCAGAAATTGCCTTATCGGGAACCGTATTTGTGTTAAGGCTAACTGTTGATATTTTAGTAATAAAAGCACTTTTTTTCCCTTCGCGCGCGCACACTTTTTCCACCATAAATCAATTGGTATTACTTGCTGCTGGTAATTAATGTCGATTTTTTTTTCTATAAGAAAAAATATGCGTCCGATGCGTTATGTTTGCGACCGAGCGCCGAAACTAAAATTCGATTCGCCTTTCGCGCCTATTTATCTGTTCTCCGGCACAAATAAACAATTCTCTGTGGCTGAGCTAATAAACAATGCCACGAAAAATATGAGCTAATTAAACTGTGCAGCTTTTAATTATGCATGCAATCGAATGCCGCTGATAAACGTTCGGAGCAATTAGAAATTGTCTCATTGCAAATTACAATAAACCATTAGATCACAATGGCAAAGGTAACAGGAAACCTTTAATTGCTAAGTGCTTGCAGAAACTTCTTTCTTTGTTTCCTCTTAGGAAAGATCGTTTGTTTAGTTGAAATGCACTCTTCGTTTGCTTAGACTCTAATAATTGGCTTAATTGATTTTAGTTTATGTTTGGTATTTGCTTTGCTTACAGATTTTGTCAATCATTTAATGTTTTTAATTTTTAGAATTTAAAGATAAATATTTTTATTTCAAGTTTGAAACTTCCCCAATTACATTTTCAATCAACTGTTGAGAAAATGTTTCCTAGAACATTCTGAATAAATCCATATACGCCAAAAAATGGTTTATATTTTACACTTAAAAGACGCTTTATTTTTAAATTTAATATCTTTGCCCTAAATTCAATATTTTATGCCGTTCGATTTTCGAGAAGGCTCACACACTATCGGATTTCATTGAAAATGAAAATTAACACCAATTCCGTTCGAAGCTAATTGAACGTAAGTACTTTAGTAAATATTGTCCAAGGTTTTGCTTTATTTAACTAGATTAGCTGACCACATAATTATATTATGCCATTAGAAAACAATGCAAAAGCTTAAAGTGATAAAATTAATTAATTTCTATGCAAGTCGCATATCGATTTAGTAGTGAAATGCAAGTCTTACCTGAATATCAATAAATATTACTTTTTATGTATCCAAAGTGGGGTAAAGTGTATGTTTACTCACCTTAAAGTGACACTTTAATAACAATTTATTTTATTTTTGCAATTTTCCCTAGACTACTTCTGTGTACATTTATATATAAACGAATAAAGCTGCTGAAGAGCAATGCCGAACTAAACGGCTGAACGTAAACTGAACGAATCCGTCAAAGAGAGCGAAATTATGTTGAATATTGTAAGTTCAAGTCGCGATCCAACTATTTACTATTTACTTATGCTGCTCGCTACATACACCATACTATTCTGTTTTAATTTATATAATATGTATGTATAGTATGTATTACTGCATATATGCTTCGGGAGAGTATATAGCTCAACTGCTTATACCGAATAAGTTTCCGTTTGCTGCTCTTGCAATTTTTCAGCAGATCTTTCATTTTCATTTTGAACCTCGAGAAATTTCCCAGGGAAAATATAACAGAACAAAAACTGTTGAAAAATGCTGATATTTTTATTATTCTTATTTGATACTTAAAAATATTATTTTTAATATTTTTAGCAACAAAAAAATCTAATTAAAAACTATTTTATATTAAAAAAAAAAAATGTAAAATTTTAAAAGCTAAAAGTTCTAAATGTAGTTTTTATTAATTGAAGATGCGTTTAAATAGACCATAAATAATTTTATTGCATGTAAAAAAGAAATCGGAGCCATAAAATTTTTATTTCAAGAGTGACCTCAGCAACAGTCTTAACACTTTAAAATACGATTACGTGTTAATTATGCCTTATATTTAAATTTAGCTCAAAGAAATCCGTTCATCGAATCACGATTTTTTTTATTCGCCGCAATACAATTTAAAAGTTTCCTGCGATTAATTTAAATTACGTGCTAAATCACACTTTTTTATTAAATGCAAAATTAACAGCGCCACAAAATGAATTTCAATGAGAGCTTTGTATTGGTTTATGTGTTTTGTTTGTGTCATATACTCGAAGCGATATTTCTTAAACATTATTATTTCCTCCTAGATTAAATTACACTTACTATGTATACTAAAAGATTAGGAAACCGAGTCTAAAAATAAGGCAATATTAATTAATTTTCGAACTATATGTTTTCCATATCTGGTCTCTTCAACTGAAAGCTCATTAATCAATCGCTTCATATTTTTAACCAGAAGCAATTTGCAACTAATCTCTATAATGACTTAATTTACACTCCATCTATCAGCTTCTTTTTTTTAATTTAAAAAAACAATAAAAAAATAAATTATTTACAAAAAAATAAAATGATAAATATTAAACAGTATATTTACAAATAGTAAATTATAAATTAAAATACATAAAATTCATTCATTGAAAACACAGAAGTTTTATTATAGAAAAGTATATAATGAAAAATCAAGAAGGACCTTAATAAAAATTAATTGAGTAGTAGTAATGAATTGAATCACGTCTTAATTAAGTTCTCGTGGGAGATTTACGATCTTTAATTATTATTCGCCATTAATTAAAAAGTGAATTCCTCGACGGCGATGCGGGGATGCAGTGGGCTTTTGGTGGCTTCGTAGTAAGTTTTCCAACTAAATTTCTCCATGGGTCTTTTGTGCTGCTGCGACTCCTTAAACTTTTTGTGTTTATTGCGTCGCGTCCTCTGGGCCTTCCGCGACGTTTCCGCGTCCTTCTTTTTGAACTTCCGCCGCGGCTTCTGGCGATACGCGAACGCTACGTTCGATAAGTCGTTGCTAAATTCGTCCGGCTTCGTCCTGTTTGTCGCCGATAAATAACGATTGTTTTCCAACTTGGGGATGTCGTTCGACAAAATTTCGTTTCGCGTTATATCCGGTACGGGGACTTCGTTTATTTTGCTGTCGTATTGCTGCTGAAACTTTCGCTTGTCCTTGTTGTCCACTATGCGGATTTTCGTCTGACAAATATAGTGCTTCTTTTCGATGCAATTCACGGAGCTCCATCTGCAAATTTGCTTTCAGTCTTTTATTTATTTAATATTTTTTTGTGTGTTGTCTTTACCTGTAATGTTTTTTTGGGTCTAGAACTATGCAGTGCCAATCTAAGTTTTCTTTCTTAATTGGTATATCGTCTCCGAATCCTTGGAATTGTATTGCTCGTCCTGATGCTGCCCATTTCCAGGACATCGTTCCCCAGTCGTATCGCGCGCCAATCCAACGTTCTCTAGGAACTAAATTTTTTGTTTTTAATTTTATTAAAATTATTATTATTTTATAAATAAGTTTTTTGGTTTTAATTCCAATAAAAATATAAATAAGTTTTTGTTTTTAATTTCAATAAAAATATAAAAAAATAAAATAATAATTAAATTAAAAATAAAATAAAAAGCTTTCTTTTTATTTATTTTTCCAAAAGAAAAGTCAATAAAGCAGAAACCATAGAACAAATCGCCAATTAAAATTTTAAATTAATCACTGCACACGTAAATATATATTCGCGGAGTAATTAGAGCCGTAAAAGGGGTGTTTAATTACCCCGAGATAGAATAAGCGGCGAGGAGGAGAAAGGGAGGGGGGGGCATGGGAATTCGTCGTTTTAATTAAAAGTGTTCGTTACCTAAAGCTCGATGATCAAGGGTCCTCCTAATGATCTTATCCTGATTGCCATTCTTAATAGTAGCAATATTGCTTTTCATATCCCGGCATTTCCAGTAAGCTTCTTGCCACGTCGCGGTATTATTACTGAAGTAATAGCACTTGTAACTAAGTCGCATGAAGTTCGGAGGACAAATGTAGCTCATGCCGTTGCCGTCTCTTCGCCGACTTTTAGCTCCGTCCTTCTTGTGCAGATGATGCGTTTCCGCATCATCATCGGCGACGGCACTACTAACCAACACTGCCATTGCTAAAAATAGAGGCAAAAATTAATTACTGGCGTAATTAGTGGAATTTTTATTATTATTGTGCTTCATTCTTTGCAGTAATTGACCCCCAAAGAGCGCTTTCGGATGAGGTCATTCATCAGCATGCTAATTCTTTATGCAAATCCTCGGTACTGTAGCAGTAACTTATTGAGTTGACACACAAACTGAAAATATATTTCTGACGTGCCGTTGGTCAAAAGTTTATGGCCTTTTGTTTGTGAGAAATAACTAATTGCCGAATTGGGTTTCCTTGCGGTTATTGCTTTTTTATTGCTAATTGTTTAGTATTTAATTATTTAAAATAAAATGTAAAATTAATTAAAAGTTTTTATTAGTTAATTATAAATTTATGTTTCATTTTTTTATATTATGCTGCTTTTTTTTTTAAATTAAAGTTAAGAAACAAAATTTAAAAATACTTACTTAGAAGAAAGCAAAACATTTCGAATTTCCTCATCGTGCTCCGTGAATTTGCAGCCAATTTTTTACGCGACCATCAAATCCATCAATAAAATGTTCGGTTCCTTAAACAAACGACTTTTATTACTTATCGGGAAACACACAAATTCGCTCTAATTTCTAAAATTATCGATTCGGTTACGCACGTCCTGTCATAAAAGCGGAACATAAATGGCAATACTTATTTGCAGTGGCAACTAACACTTTTTCGCGCATTTCAAGCTAAAAAAAAAGACAATAAAACTGCAAATGTGCATATAAAATGTGTTATGTCTGCAAAACTTATAATACTTATAATAAGTTATTGTTTACTGTTGGTGTTTTTACCACGAAATAAAAGAGAATCTTAGTAATAATTTTTGAAGGGAATTCAGTATAGTTTTCGTGCCTCGGTGCTAAACAAAAGATTTTTCATGCGCATTTTTCAATTTCGGTTGCGCGCCATTTGGAAAATATACGTTGAAGTTTATTGGAAATTACTTGCTGAAATATATTTTAAAGAATTTTATGCGGAGTGCAATGTGGAACACCGGTATGATTTATTGCAGCAAAAAGGAATAACAAATATAAATAGCCGGGTTGTCGAAAAGACGGCCTTTCAATTATAACATTTTAATGGCTTATACCAAAAGAAGAGCGTTTGAAAGTCGAAGTTTTGTCCTTCGCAGTTTACGATGTTTATCTTCTGCAAAGTGTGCAAAATGGTGAGATCATCCGTTTTTGCAAATTTTTTGGATTCCCCGTACTTTGTTTTAGATTTTTATGCACAATTCGGTTGTTTTAAAATGGAAAACAAAATTTATATTGTTAAATTTCAAACGAAAACCGAAAAACAAACAATTTGCTTTTGCATTTCATGTTTTCCAATAGTATATTTATTGCTAAAATAATTGCAAAGTTAAAACTAAAAGAAATAGTGCAAATTGAAAACAGTAAAATTTTAATATCCATAGTAAAAGTAAACTTCATTAGCAATTTTTATTAGTGTGTTTATTTTATTGCATAATAAATTCCAAAAAAGTTATGTAAATTTAATGCCAATTTTTAAATCAAATTTCTGTCTCTGTTTTTTTTTTTCTAAATAGAAACGCAAAATTAAAAATAAATTTTGTTGAAAATTATTAGGCAATTAACAAGAGAAGAAAATAGACAAAAGGTTTTTTTTAACATCTAAACGTCTGTCTTCAGGTCGTAAATTTTTCAGTCGATTCTTTAGTGCGCCTTTCTCGGAACCGACAGACATATTCGATTAAAAGTAAAACTAAAGTAGGTGTTAAATTTTTTATTATCGAAAAATATCATTAGTCCTACAAGAAACGCCAACTCATTAAATCGGAAATATAATCAGCTAGCTAATAATGTAACTTTCAATTGGATTGCATTACAATCTATATTTTCCTCAAGTATTATTCGATCTAAAAATAGTTTCTACTGCAATATTAGAAGAATGGAGCGATTGAGAAGGGGTAAATGCATTTGTTGCTGCATTTCGAAATACCTTTCTTCTTATATTCTACTAATTGGACTATCGGGGCTCTGGCTTGGGAAAGATCGAAGCAATTAATTACTCCGTCCTATAATTAATTGCGATTATAATTGTGTTGTAACTTCGGGGATCATATCACATCATATTGACTTAATTTAGTGCAATTAATTTGTTGCAACGTCTCATTTATTTGGTGGTTACTTGTTGAACAATTTCATTTTAAAATATGTCCTGTTGCTTTCAATTAAAATGCTACAATTAATTATATTTTTGCAAAATATTTTTCATAATTAAGTGCAGTTTCTTAAAGCTAAAAATTGCAATTAAAAAAAAAATTTTTTTTAGAAACTTTTCTAGTTATCTTGAAGCTACAGCTGAAGTGCCATTAGAGTCGCGAAACTACAAAAATAAAGTGTTTAGTAATAATTTTATGCTCTTTAAAATAAATTACACTTGATGTTGAAGAACATCTGTTCACTCTTTACAACTTTGCAATAATTTACTACTTGTTTCAGCAAATGTAGTGCACTTATTTATAAATTTTATTCAATTCGGTCCATCCGAAGAAAACTTATTTTTCTCTTCGAATTCCGTTACGCCCTTTTAATGAGCCGAAAGCGGTATTTAAAGGTTTAATTAAAAAGTTTGGTGATTGAAAGCGAACAATTATTCGTGTTTGTTCTTCAGCGGCGACTAATTAAACACTTTTCAGCGGCGTTTAATTAACTAATACAAGTCATCCTGTTCCGATGAATAAATGCCTCAGAAGAGAATTAAAAAAAAAAAATAGGAAAAAAGGCTGTTCTTTAGATCATCGTCACGATTTACCGCAATTAGTCATCGGCAAAGAGACGATAAATAATTCCAGTTGCCCATTCAATGCCTATTCGATTGAATTTTTACAAGAAAAAATAATAAATTACAGCGGGAAATTTATGGGAAAATTAAGTTGTGGAATTTTGTTAAATGGAAGCCATAAATTTGAAGAAAAAGTGCCCGTACTTGTGCCACATACATTAAATTATTTCGTCGAGGATGATATTTTCATTTGTTTTTACTGGATGCTCGAATTGTGCAATAAAAACGAATGCAACCTTAAAGTCTTTAAAAGTTATTATTTTATTTGAGACAATTAAATGACAAGGAAATTTTATTTCAGAAATAATTAGAAATAATAAAAAAAAGTATAAAGGGAGCAAAAGGAATGGAAAAATTAATTCTAAATTAAACCGACAGAAATAAGTCGGAACGAGAAAGTTTTTAAACAAATATTTCATCGTGGAGTTTATCCGAGAGCTTTATTTGCACTGTGGAAAATGTCATAAATCAATATACAAATACCGACAAATTTGGTATTATACTAATAATAGGAAAAGAGACGATAATTATCAAGTTTTCGACGTTTATTTATTCTTCTGCTTCTGCAGTTATCATTGCTTTTCTATTTTTTATTTATTTTTTTATTAAATTTTTTATTTTTTATGTTCATTTGAAGAAAAAAAAAGAGTTCTCTTTTAATCATATTTTGCAAAAGTTTCTGCATTACTTTTCAATATTTTGATAGTTTTGCGCAACATGAGATAAAATTTGCAATAAAGTTTTCATTGTCTTACTTAAATACTTCTTTAGTGAAATTTATGAGCAAATTGCAGCGAAATTGTTTAAATGAGATGCTTTTTTCCGCTCTTCGCTCTCTGTCTTCTAAATTGCCATAAAGTTTCACTACTTCTTTTTACTTTTTCGCGTTATATGAACGTACGTATCTTTTCCGTTTATATGTGCTTCGCAAAGCTAGTAGGTTTTCATACTTTTCGCGTTTTACGTACTTTTATCGTAGTTTTACTAGTGAAATTTAACTCGAAATTTATATTTTTCAGGGATTTTAATATACTATGAGCGTAGTAATTTAGATGTTGGAGTTTTTTTTTTCTGGTTGAATGCATTTTACATATCATTATTTTGGGTATCTATCATTAAAAATAATTACTTTTGTATTTTTTTTTCTTAATGGCTATTTTATGGGCTTGTACACTGAAACGTAAATCTGTCCATAATATTAATTAAATTAATTTTATGTTTTCTTTTATATTTTCTATTGCATAAGTTTTGCCATTAAACGGTCATTTTTTATGTCTGTTTTTACTAAAAGATAAATATTTTTTCTTCTGTGGAAAAATACGTTTGACTGCAAAGGAAATGGGAAATTTTTTTTCTAGTTTTTCATCTTTGAAATTAGTTTATTTTTTTTAATTGTAATTTTTTTATGTATTTTTTTTATCGCATTACTTTTTTTTTCGCAGTTAATTTCTTTTTTAAGCTAAAAAGTAAAAACTTTTATTTTTACAGAACAATTATTTTTATAAATAGAAATGACTAATTTTATTTTGTATTAGAACTTATTATTAAATTTTAAATATAAAAAATCTTTAAATTTGCAAATTTAAAGGCGCTTATTTTATCTAATTTTTTAATATATTTTCTTTGTGTTTTTTTAGTGTAGTTAAAAAGTTAAATGTTTTTCTTGGAATTATAAAATGAATTTTAGTGAACTTTTTTTATAATTAGATATGGCTCACTTCTTTTTTCTTTAATTCTAATCGAATTAATTTTAAAATTTAAATACAGAAAATTCAATTAATAAATCTATTTTGTTTTATTGTTTTTAATTTTATTAATACCCCAAAATATATAATAAAAATGATAGATTCATTCCTTGAATCACGTCATTTATATATTAAAATTAACAACTCTTACTCCCGATCCTTCACTCCTCTGCAAGGTGTTCCAC
>JASKGO010001644.1:0-17349 GCA_030556065.1 Holobus sp. GC000080
ATGCAAACGATAAAAGAGCACATTTTATAAGTATTCATTCATTCGATGCAGATATGTATAAAGCCGCATATAAATTCAGATGTACCGGATCCATTATTCATAACAATATGCAGCAATATTTGTTTGCTGAAACTGAAATTATGCCACGTTAATTAAATTTATGTGCCGAAATTACACACGAACACAATCCAGCAAACGAATAATACCAAGTGTAATGCGCAATTACTTTCCTCGGTAGCATTATATCGGAAATTAGAGAGAAATTTTTCCGAAGAATTCCATCGCAATACTAATTTATTATCGGTTTCAGTATTGTGCGATCGAACGCGGTGGGAACGCGGTGGGAAAAGCGGAAAATTTCCCAAAGCAATTTCTCGCCCCTTTTTCTCAAACAAATACTCGATACTTCCGCACACGTATAGATTGGCAAAACAAACTTTAGCGAATTATATAATAACAAAGCTGCACCGTAGTTTTGCATCAGAATTATTGGCTGGGGGTTTGTCGGGTTTTCGACGGCGGCGGTTTGAAAGCGCGACTAAAGCGTAGTTAAAACAACTTTTACATAGATCCCGAAAGCAAAGAGTGCTTCGCTCGATTATTCTGCTCTGCTCTGCTATACTATGCTCTACTCTGCCAGTACTCCGGTATATTTTGCTCCGCAACCTGTTCCATTCAAATCCGCCCGATATTACAGCCATTATATGTCGAGCTACGAGTGTTGTACAATCATAATACCTACCGGTAGCAATTAAACTGCGAAACTTTATTTGCAGCATCCAATAAAATAATTCAATGGAATTCCTTTCTTCTATTGGTTTTTTATTTATTTTCATTGGAAAAATAAATGAAATTATTAAAATTTCATTATAGAATTTAAAAATCTAATTAATTTTTTATTTATTTTTTTTTTAGTAAAATGAAGTTAATTTAGTTAATTAAAGAAACCTTTTGATTTATTGCCATAGATAAAGGTCAAATGGATGTGATGATGAATAATGCTGGTTAATTGTGTAATTATTCCGCGATAATATTCTGATAACCAAGTTTGGAAATGGTTTCGGTGCAATTAATAAGCTGGTAGTACATTCAGAAACCACGTAATCCATTAGGAAGTATGCATTGTATGCTATATTATGTTTAATTACGAAGAATTTTCGCATAGCAAACGGCATAATTGCACCGGAAAACTTAATAAACTTTCTAAACTTTTCCTCTTTATTTATAAAGTATTACCTTATTTTATTTTTAGTTAAAATTTTGCAAAAAATTTTACTAAAATATTTAGTTAATTACATAAAAAAATCTGTAAAAAATGTAAAAATAACTGAAAAAAAAAATATGAAAAATTAAAACAAAAAGCCCAACATGAAGATTAACAGTTGATACCTCATATCTAGGCAGCTGTAAATCAAATTATCTCTGTTATTAATTAACGCGAGCTTTCTATTTGCATTATTTCCATACAAACCTTTTGCAAAGCGAAACAAAAGTTGTTTTTTTTTTTTATTCAAAAACGAACGATGAATAATAATGTATACGAACAAACAAATTACAACGAAAAAAAAAACGTTATTTTAATATCTTTTGCCATGCATTTCAGTTTTCTGTGTAATATTTGTTTCTCTGCAACCTTCGTTCATTAAAACAAACGTAGGCCGGAAGCATTTCTTTATAATTGAATTAAACACGGAATAAAAACGCTTTTAGAGGTAAATTGGTTTTTAATTTGCTTAAAAAATTTTTGGTCTGCTTCTGCCGAAAATTGTTTCATATTTACTTTGTAATTGTTTTTTGTTTTTTCTTTTTTATGAAGTTTTCGAAGTTGGAATTAGTTTTTTTTTATTATTATTTGTCAATTGTGTTTTTAATATTTTGTTTTTTGTTTTGTTATATTCATTTTTATGCAAGTTTTTATGATTTTTGCTTAAATGTTGATTTTTCTTTTTTTTTTTTTGTATATTTTTAAGGATTATTTATGAAATTTATGAAATATGCTGCTTTGTTTATCATTATTCTTAGTTTAACAATTTATTACATGGTAAACTGTCAGACGGGATTTCATAACGTTGCTAAAACAAAATTACCTGATGCTGCTGCCGCTGGTTTCAACAATGCAATGCACAAAGTAAATATTATTTAATAAGTGGGTCAATATTGAAACTAAGTCTTTGTTTGCGCGTTTTATTAAAGTTGTTAATTTTCGCTTTGGTTAACTGTCTATCCGAAAATTTCATTCTCAATTTTGTAAATTTTAATTAATTTTCTCTAATGTATAACATATTTTTTTTCATTTTTAATCGTTGAAAAAAAAAAAGGAAAATATAATTGAGTTAATTTTTTTGCCTTTAATTTCTTTTAAAAAAGATCAAATTAAATATAATTCATTATTGTCAATTGCAATTTCAAAGAATAATTTGTTTGAAGCTACAATAAATTAGTCGCCTGTGTAAGGGTAAATAACTGCTTCTCAAGCGAGGACTCGTTGCCACTTGCGACATAACGTTACCTGTTTGCATTACCAGTCTCGACCGTCAACATTGCTGCTCATTCAAACAGCCCTATACATCGACGGCGTAACGTTAGCAATAGGCGCGACCAGGCTATAAACCGAGCGCGCCGAACAATGGTCGCGACCGATGGCGGGTGAGCCTAACGTTAGCGCGTAACGTACTTGTGGGCTTTCATCATTAGACGTTTCGTAACAAAAAGTCTTCTTAGTAATTTGTTTCTAAAATCCAAACTATTAAACCGATTTTAATAATTCTTTCACTTAATTATAGTCGATTAGATTTTCTTTAAGAATATCTAACAAATTTTAAATTTATATAATTTTATGATTTTATACCGGGCTATTTTATTGGCGGTGGTAATTTATTTTAAATTTAGTAGAAAATAAAAAAAAATTATTTTAAAAACTCAACGAAAAATTATTAATGAATTAGCAAAATAGCTGGTTTAAATATCTTTAAAGTGAAGCATAAATTGTTGCTCTATCTTAATTAGTTTAAAAGTAATTAGTCATTTTCTTACAGTTTGCCCTTGGAAGTTTAAAAAAAATCCTCTTAGTAATTTGTTAATAAAATCTAAAAGAATTACCTAATCCCAATGATTTTTTCTGTTAATTATTGCTAATTAAATTGCCTTTAGTTATCTTAAACAAATTTTAAATTTAAAATATTTTCTAGTTTTATACCGGATGATTTAAATAATAATTGCTAATCTAAACTATCAAGGAAAATTATTTTTCAGTTTTTATCAGAAGATTTATATAATTTATCATCATTAAACTTAATATTTTAAAAACCAATTGATTTATTTGTTTAATTTTGTTATAATAAAATATAATATCTAATAAAAAACTTTTTTTTTTGCTCCAGATGAAAATCAATTAAGTGATCACCGAACCGGTAAGTCAAAAACCGATCATTTTTCACGCAAAATAAACACCCAAAAGCGAATACGATTTCGCTCTAAATCCTAAACAAAGCGCCCGAAATGGAGATAAATCCCAAAAAAATTGATATAGACAGATGGAATATTTTCGGACGTTTCGCATTATTAAATCCACGAAAAGGCCGCAAGTTCCTCTTGAAAAGCAAACGGTTACGACGAGCGACGGACGGCGACGTCGACGGAAAAGCGACGAGAAAACTGGAGAAAAATTTCCCATCATAATATGACACATTCCCCTCGTACGGAATATCTCTCTTTCACTATAATGCCTAAGCTGCTTGTCACTCAGATACAGATACAGATACATTTAGCTCATGGTGATAGTCTGATGTTATTCTCCCTCTTTGCACCCTCAATTTACACATATATGTAGAAAAAAAAGAGAAAGCTGAAAGCATATTACGCTATAAAAATCGCATTCACAAATACAGAGAAACTTTCTCCAGAGAGGCAGGTATTAAAGGGATGCAGATCTTCCATCCCGCTTATTCTACATTTCACTATTTACAGTTAACACTCACACACACAAATACGAATACCCAGAGTGATAGATATAAAAAGAGGGTTAAAAAAAACCGTGAGGGCAAACAAATAAATAACGCAGATAATCCGTGCAGCTCGGAAAAATCTTCAGTTATATCGCACATTCGGAGGGTATCGTGTTTGCATTGAAGCGATTGCTTAAACTCTTTCATCTTTCGCTGTGTGCCGCTTGTTGCCCCGTTGCGAATGATGCGAGCGACGCAAAAAGGGCACTTATTGCATGGAGGGATAAAGTTGATTAAAAACATGCTCAATGACGCTTGATCCTTCTTCCTCATCGAACGGGGGCGGCGGAAAAACATAACGGCAAATGATGCGTTCACTACGAATCACTTTTCCATCGCCTCCCCGATGCTGATGTTTCTTTTTTCCTTTGCAGCAGCAGCAGCAACAACAGTCAAATATTGAACTCCTATAATGCAAAATGGCAAAACGTTATCGACAAATCGGTCAGCGCGGAAGGACCTTGTGTTTTATTCATTTATTCCGAGACCTTCGGATTCCGGGCCGGACTTCGCATCATGCGAAGCCTTCAGATTTCGCGCATTTCATAACGAAACATTTATTTGTTTCATTTCATTTTTTGTGGTTGAAACGTGCTACAAATTGAATTTATTTTTTCTACATTTATTTTCTGATTCATTTATTTTAATTTTTTTTATATTAAAATTTAAAAAATGCAATTTTTTCTTATAAAAATTACATTTTTATATCTTATTATAATAAACTTTTTTTTTTTAATCTAAAATGAACGAAAATTATATAAGAAAAAGTAACATTTAGAAAAGTTTCTCTGGGAAAAATTGTGTGCGAAACTTTTTCGCTTTATATGCGCATTATATTTGATTTTATTTTTGTTTTTCCAAGTGAGATTTTTGTTGTTGCGGATGTTTGCTGTGTTCGGAGGTGTAGGACACGTTAGTGGCGGGGTATAAGGGCAGAGTCGTCACCACATAATATTCGCCCCGGGGTATCTGAGCAGTTTCAAGTAATTACGCGTTTCCAACTTTAAACAAATAGCGTCTCGTGTACATGTACCTAGTTAAATGTAGTTTGCCAGAGGCCACCCACGATATTATTCGTGTACATTGTACACTCGGTACACGGTGTGTGTTGCGCAATATTGCCGAGATGCAATTTAAGACGAATCCAACTTTCAATGCTGACGCTGACGCTAGGATGCAAAAACTAAAGCGGTAAAGGCTAAGTTTCTATACTGAGTAAATAAATTGTTTTTTCCTATGCATATTTTCCCGGATACTTTTTTTGTGTCAATTTTAATAAAAGTTTGTTCAAAATTTCACAAACTTTTCGAGTTTTAAATTTTTGGTAATTAATAAGATATTTTTGCAAAGAAATTGAAAAGAAATCTAATTTTGGAGTTTTTTTTTTAATGTTTAGTTAATGTGGAATGATAATTAATTGATTTTTTAAAGTTTTGTTATTCGTTTGTTACTATAAATTATTTGTATTATAAAAAAATGATTTTTTTTAAATGCAAATTTTAATTTATAAATGATTTTTTTATAAAAATATAATGAAATTTATATCATTGCCCGGCGCTTTCACAACTCAACCAATTGAAAATCATAAAATTCAAATTTAATCTCTTTTACTGAATTAAATAATTGAATTTATTATTAAAAATTAAAAAATCGATAATTTTTGTTGAGTTTTAACATGTTATTATTGAATATTTATTGGGAAATTTGAATTTATTAAATTTAATTTTAAAATATTTAATGTTACATTACTATTAGTTACTTTCATTATTTTTAAACGGTATTTTCTTTTTAGTTTATTTGATATTTAATTTAAAAGAAACATTTCTTTTTCGAATCATAATTACTTCTTTGACATAAATTTGCAATTTTAGTATAGTGAAAACTTTATTATTAAGCTTAATTGCTAGGAGGCGGATTAAAAAAATGAATAGTTAAAATTTGTGACTTTCGACTGGCTTCAAGTTAACTTTTTTCATTATTTTGTTAATAACTTTTCGTAAAAGTCATGTAGAACAATAAGAACCATTTTATCAAATAGGTTTTTTATTGATTTAATAAAAATCAATGAAATTTTAGAGATTTTTCTATGTTTCATTTTAAAATTTTAATTTTCAAATATATATTTTTTTTAATTTAATTGCAATTTTTTTATTTGTTATTTATTTATTTATTAATTTAATTCCTAAGAATGAAATTAATTTCTTTATCAGAAACTTAAAATTTTATCTTAAATATAAACCTTTTACAATTAATAGCAATTGGAGCCCGGCGCTTTCACATCACTAAAACTCATTTTCAATACCAAATTTTTGAAAAAAAAAAATTACTTTTATTTTTCCCTATTGTAACTAAACTAAAATTACAATTTTTAAAAATCCTTTAAATTTATAAAAAAAAATCCATTATTCACTTAAAAAAAAGAACATTAAAAAAAATTATAAAAAAGATTAACAAAATTAGCATCCGTTATTTGAAATTAGTGACAACATAACAACAACAAATAAATAATGCTCGGCAAATGTTAAAAGCATTTTGCGTGGAACCGCGACCCATATACAAAACGCAAATATGTTGAATCGCTTAAACGTTGCGGTGGTTGTTGATGGCGGCGGCGGCGGAGGCGGCGGAGGCAGTACTATACGAGTAGTAGCATAGGAAACAAGGTGGGTGAATTTTGAAAGCACTGATTCCGTATGAATATTCAAAACGCTTTACTGCCGCTTTATTAAAGTTTCTAAATAAAAATTTATAAGCTATAACTACAATGTATGCGTATAACGCTCGTTTCCGGTTCTTTATTATCCGTTTCTCATTAAGTCGCCGCGCCGTACCGCCCGGCGCATTTTATAAACGGGGGACGCCAGCCACCTTTTGCTTCTGTTTTTATTATTCGTTCGCTTCCTCCATACCTCTTTCTTCTTCTGCTTCTGCTTGTGCTTCTGCTTCTGCTTTTGCTTCGCTTTGAAAAATGCCGTTCATTTTTCGCTACACCACCTATAGCACCTATAATGTGTGCGGCGAAAAAATATCAAAGTTTTCTCTGCAGATTATTAGGAAATTAACATCGGGTATTACTTCTTGCCTTAGGTGCCGCTGCGGCTCTCGGAAAATTGCTTAATCAAGAAAGTTTCCAGTTACTTTTTCTATACTCTAGCCAGCTCTTGTACCTTGGCAGCTTTCTTTCGCGTTGTAACTTTTCAAGTTTCCACTTGCTCGAAAGAAAATTCGGATAATTTCTTTTGGCGCGAGGTATTAAAGGGTTCGAATTAAACACTGCTTTTAACTTTTTCTTGCTTCTTTGTTCTTCGTAAAACAAACGCTTTTTTTATAATGTGCCAAAATTAAAATACAAAAAAAAATTTTTTTAATCTTTAAAACAAAAAAACAATTTAAATTTAAATTTTAAATATTTTTAAGTATAATAGCAACAAAAGCTTATTTCCCCTAAACAAATAAATTACAATATTTTCACTTCTTCTTATTCTTCTTCATTAAATATACAATTGAATTGTAAATTGTAGCAAGGAAGTAATTTTTCAACGTGGAACGCAGCAAAGGAAAAATAATCAGCAGTTGCGGCAGCAGCATTAACGATATGCAAAAATGCAATGGAAATAATTGCAGTTTAATTAAAAAAGCAAACATCGGTCCTGTGTACCATAACAGAGCAAACCGTTTTCATTCGATTTCCTCATTTCCCGTCTCATTTTTTCTCTCCCGGCCGTTTGTTTGTGTTTGTTTTCATGAAAAATTAAACGTCTCTATATATGCATTTAAATGGTATTTCCGCTTTTGTTGCTATGCTTTTAGTAAATGTATCCATTGCAATAAATTGTTTGCTCTGCTTAATTGTTTCTATTTGTTTATATGGAAAAACACACTTTGGTACTATTCGGAAATTTTATTGCTCCATTCGTTCATTAAACAAATATTGGCCTTTTGGACATTTTTAATTAAATAGAGTATTATTTTATTGTTTTATTTTTTATTTATTTATATTTCAATTAAAAGCACTTTAAATAATTGATTACTTTATTTATTTATTTTTTTTAGCTAAAAACCCCTATTAAATCAAAGTAACAGCTGTTTCATTTGTAAATAAAGTTTTAATTGTTTTTTATAAGAAATTATTTATTTGTATTTATTATTAATTAATTAAATTGAAATTGTAATTAAAAGAAGGGCCGAAAAATTCAAAGTTTATTTTCTTCCTGGGGAAAATTTCAATTGTAAACTTTACTTAAAAAAAATTATTATCTTTTTCATTTCTTGGGATTTTTTTTACACTTAAGCTAAATACTAACAAATTAATGAATGAAATGAAAATTATTTAAACTGTTTTCATTTCTTACTTTTTTAGAGTTGAAAAAAGTGTTAAAATCCATTTTATTAGCCGAATTTTAATTCTAACCCGGCGCCTTCACATTTAGCTTTACATTTCTTGCGAAATCGGTTCCTTTTTTAATTAAAAGCACTTTGAATTTATATTTTTAGTAAGTTTATTTACTATTAAAATAAAACCCTTATTTTTTTTCTCTTCTTCTGTACCTTCTTGTTTAATGAAAATCAATTGCTTAAGCTTTTGATAATTATTTCTTACATTTTAATAGTTTAAAATAGGGTTAAAAATCCATTATAATCGGTGAATCTAATTACTTCGCCGGCATTTTCACATTTAACTGCCCACTTAAAAAAAATTTAATGCAATGGTATTTTAATTGACGTTTTTTGTGAGTTTTTTCAAAATTTTATTTCTTTTGGTGATGGGATAATTTTTAATGGAAAACTTAAGCAAAATACAAGGAAATTAAATAATAAAAAATAAATGCTGCTTTATCTTCATGTATTTATTTCATATTTATAGATTAAAAATGTATTTAAAATCATTGTATTTGAAGCATTTTGAAACTTAACCGGCGCCTTCACATTTAACAGGCCTTTTATAAATTTTCTGTTTTGTTTATTAAAAGCCCCGCATTGACTTTTTAATTTCAAATAAAAAACAAATTGCTTCGCAGAAAAAAAAACCCACACCAAATTAAATTCCACTGAACAGCAAACAACATAAAACTTTTCAATAGTTTAGCAAAATATGAAATTAAAGCGCGGGCATTGTTTTTAAGGGCGCGCGTTAATAGAGGGAGCTTGCTAATGAGGAAAATCTGCAAGAGTGTTAATTGCACGTACATCGCGTGCAGGATTAGCGGCTCGAAACGTTTCTAATTTCCCCTCTCTAAACTCTTCTCTCAGCTGTGCCTGCGCCGACGAGATCGTAGCGAAAGCAATGCAGTCCTTTAGTTAGTGGGTCCTCTCCGCACCACCGTAAATCAGGACTTTTAATTAGCTGTTTCAAAGCGCACAGTTTTGCCTCAAATGAATTTTAATTAAATTGTCTTAGGATTGCTTCTGCACACATGTTTTCTCCACTTGCCACAAAACATAAAAACTATAATTGATGCGTTGTTTCGGAATAGTTTAGCAGGCAGTTTCAACAGTTTGAAGCGTTGCGAATTGCGTTGTTGGTTGATACAAAACAAAACGGAATCATAGTTCTCAGTGGATGCAAAAAACGGAGCCGATTACATGAATCAAAACCTTGCACTGAAACTAATCATAACACACTGTAACTGTACATTGTACTGTATATCTGTCTGCTGGTCGTAAATCTTTGGTTTCCTTCTTCGTGCTGCTGGCTGCTGCCGCCGAACTCGTAAAGTAGCATACTAACAAAATGTGCTGCAATATGTTTCGCAAATTCCGTGAATTATGGCGTTAATTTGCACACTAGTTTTTATCGACGCCGTTGCTTTTTCCATATGCTATTGTTTTTCATCTTAATGACGTTTAACCCGTTCACTTTGGTTTCATTTCTTTTTGCTTTCTTTGATTTTCCATTTATTTTATTTTTTGTTTCTTCAGTTTTTCCTTATTTTTTATTTTCTTTTTATAATAATTTTCGCTGAATAAGTTATTTTAAATCCATTAAAATTATGAATAACTATTTGAAGTTATCTAAAATGTAAAAATTTTTGCAAAAAAAATTATTTAAAATCCATTTGAAGTACCAAAAACTATTTGAAAACTACCAAACAATAAAAATTTCCACAGAAAAATTTGTTTAATATCCACTAAAAGTACAAAAAACATTTTGAAAACTACTAAAAAGTAAAATTTTCCCCAGAAAAAGTTGTTATAGCCCATTAAAAGTTCAAAAAACAATTTGAAAACAGGTAAAAAAACGAATAAGTTATTTAAAATCCAACAAAAGTACATGAAAACTACTTAAAGTTAAAATGTTCACAGAAAAACTTATTTAAAATCTATTAATGGTTCAAAAAACTATTCGATAAAATAGCTATAAAATAAAAATATCTGAAAAGTTATTTAAAATCCAATTAAAGTTCAATAAAACTATTTGAAAGCTACTGAAAAGTAAAAATTTTCACAGAAAAAGTTATTTAAAATCAATTAATAGTACCAAAAACTATTTGAAAACTATTGAAAAGTAAAAATTTCCACAAAAAAATTATTTCAAGTCCATTCAAAGTACAAAAAACTATTCGGAAACTACTAAAAAGTTAAATTTTCCACCGGAAAATTTATTATAATCAATTAAAAGTTCAAAAAACTATTTGAAGGCAGCTAAAAAATTAAAATTTCCAAAGAAAAAGTTATTTAAAATCTATTAAAAGTACTAATAAACTATTTAAAAACTTCTAAAAATTAAAAATGTCCCCAGAAAAAGTAATTTAAATCCATTAACTACAAAAAAAAAACTAGTTGAAAACACCTAAAAAGTAAAAATTTCCACTGAAAAAGTTATTAAAAATCAACAAAAAGTAAAAAATCTATTTGAAAACTACTGAAAAACAAAAAATAATCAATTGCTTCCATTTGCACAATATAGTTTTCTGATAAGCGAAATGAAGCAGCATCTGAAAAAGTGCTAAAAAGCAATCGCCTTTCATGTTTGATGATAATCGTGATCTTCCTCGATCAGCAAGCAGCCTTTGTTGTTCTTCTTCTACTCTTCTCCACTCGCTTTTCTTCTTGGCCAAGCGTGCTGCTGCTTCTGCTGCTCGATAGGCCGCCAAATTGAAATTTCCGCCATTAATTTTTATTGTTTGCAGTTTTGTACTCCATTCCCTTCGTCATTATTACACTCTTTAAGATTCGGGCGCTTTGTACTCGTACAGCAATCAAGTATCAAATTTAATGAGTGTTCTACGCAATTAATTATTATTATTGTTGTTGCTGCTATTATTATTATTATTATTATTATTATGGGGAAAATTTGCGAGTGTGTAATGTATGTTAAGGGCGTGTTGCTGTGCTCTAATAAGATCATTTTATCATCGCGCCCGGGATGAAACGTACCTCCTCGTACAAAAGTGGCGTGAAGAAAGGATGTCTGGAAATTGGTGGCGTGTGAACGACGTCTCAGTTATTGATGGTTTTAATAAAAACTGCTCTTTGTTTTCTTTTAATTACAGTCTGCGCTTTATTAGCCGGCAATATTTTCAGCTTTTTTTCTCTATAGAGAGAAAGCTCAGGGAGAGCATTAGATTAAGGCTTTTGCTGTTTTTTTCTCTCTGCTTGAGTTTAGTTTTTGTTGCAAAGTTAATGAATTTTTCACTTGATATTTTAATTTTTTTCTTATTTGATTTTTAGGAGAAGTTTATTAAATTATATTTAATTAGTGTATTTTTATGTGAAAACTTTAAAAAAGTTGCTTTATTATTATTATTTATATGGGAAAAGGGAAGTCAAAACGTTTTTTCAATTTTGAAATTGAAATAAATATACATTTAAAGATTATCCCATTAAATTTTTTAAAGGTAATTAAAAAATTCTTTTACTTTTGATTAAAAAAAATCAATTTTGTTAATATTTTAATCATTAAATTATTCTTTTTCTGCAAATGGTATCTTTTAAGCTGTTTAAAATGCTAAAAAAGATTGTCTCCTTTCAATAAATTCAATTTTGCCTATTTTTATATTGCACATTTCCAATTTTTGAATTTTTTAAATTATTAATTAATTAATTAATTAATTACATTTCCAAATAATGATTGCCTTGACCTAATTTTATAGTAACTTTATTTTCTTTATTTATTTTTTTGCATTTTCCAACGCTGAAGATAACTAATTGTCATCTTTATAATTAATACTTAAATTACAGAAAAGACATTGTAAATTTAATTAACTTTCATTTATTATCCACTAATTTTTGTAATTATTTTCAATAAAAAAAAATGTGTTTTGAAAAATCGGTGTTTAATTGAAATGTAAAGTAATTATTGAACTAATTAAAAACAAATACAAATAATTTAAGTTTGTTTTTTATTCTCTAAAAGTTGTAATTATTAAAAAAAAATTGAAGAAGTATTCAAATAGAAACCCGGCGCCTTCACATCATATTATTAATAATTTTCCCTCCATTTTTTTTCCAATTTTTAAGAATTTTTTTCTTAATTTTCTTCTATTTTAAAACTTCTTAAACTATATTCAATAAATAATTATACATTTGGTTAAATAAATAAAAAAATAATTCAGTATATTATTTTATTTCTGAACAATTTTTTCCGAAAGTCAAACATTTTTACCCCCTGTAAATTCCAAGAGAAAAAAAATATAAAATAAGTTTCCTTTAAGGAAAGAATAATGTGTTGTAACTCAAAGGATCCGCACATACGTACAATTTACAGCATATTCCTCATTGTGTGGCGAAAGTTGGTAACTTTGAACGAAAGAGCAAAACTTCCCCTATATCTCCTACAGCACCCCATAACCGTAGCAAAAGCAGTAGGTGTATAATATGTGCGAATAGTTATAATGTATGAACGATTGGGGAAATTTTCCGCGACATTAACGACTCGCACTTCATTCATTCGGCGCACTTTGAGCATCACCAGCCAGAGCATATCTTCTATCTGTTGTCGCCTGCAGCTGAACCGAACGACTTTATTTATTTGCCGCCGCCACCGCCGCCGCACCATCCGAACCGTTTTATAAGTTTCCCCTTTACCTTTCGGCCGCAAGCAGCAACTTTCCTTGCTTTTCAGTTCAGTTTTCGTGAAGACTTTCAAGTCTCACACACTTTCCAATAAGACGCAAGTTCACTGAATGCTTGAACGTTCCACTGAGGGAAACTGCTCCAATTAACGCTAGTGATAAGTTTTAATTTAATTAACCTAATTTCGCCGGTGGGTGCTAATAATAATTCCTCGAGGTGTGTGTTGCCATGACTATGCCTATATGCCACGATTGCGTCGGAATTCCGTTGCTTGCTCGGAGCGCAAATTGCACAGATCGATACAATTTGATAAATCTCCAAGTAGATAGCTGATAGCGCCGTGTTCATTCCTATTGTAGTAGCTAGTAGGTATTTATTGCGAATGTCAGATAGCTAACATGACGGATATTCCGTCGTAAATCTAACGCATCGGGATCATGTTTTTTGCCGTTGCGCGTTTTGTCTTCAGGTGATAATTCAACATTTTTCAAATACAGCATTTTTCATTTAATTCGCATAATATTTCATTAAAAAAAGAACATAAAAAAGCATTTAATGGTTCAAATATAATAAATTCCGTAAATAAATCATTGAGAGAGCGCATAAAACTAGTATTCAATTGCAAATATAATAAATTTTTCAAATTTAATTGCTTTTAACTGCATTGCAGCAAATTAAACTCCGCTTTTTTTTTAATATTTTTTTTTTAGAAGATGAAAAAGGTAAATTTTTATTTCAGCAGAGCAGAGCTGAGCATTGTTAAGATTCTTGTTATAGAATAGGGCATGTAACCAATTTCGGACCATAAATCTCCTCGCTGAGGCACTTGCGGTCGCCTACAATGGCACACAACCGAATTGTAACAGTGGCTGCTGGGAGAGGATCTGCAGCTCTCGCTCTCCTCTACTCGTATGTGTGCTTGGTGCCATTGCTGCGGTCGCTGTACCGGTGCCAGATAAGCACCGGTTATCAGAATGGACTCTCCATTTACCCCTCAACCGATGCCACTTTTATAGATATTTAGCCGGGACGTATCTCCCTGTTCATTATTGTTCGACTTTATCACCGCACAATATCTTAATTTATTGATCTAAATGGCTTCGCTGGGGTTATCATATGTTCAGTGGTACTTTAAGTTGTTTCTTTATAAATTTATTTGTAATTTTTATTGGAAAGTTTTAATATTTTGCTTTTTTATTGCTTTATGGGAGCTGCATAATGGGAAAGTTGTTTAAGTAGGAAAAAAATAGTTTTTGACCGGCGCCTTCATATCGATATATTCGAAAATTTTCCGAAAAGTATAAATTTCATTTGTTTCATGATTTTTGAAGTTAAAATTTAATGATTTTTTATATTTAAATGAAATTTTTGATTTAATAAAGATCTGCATTTAAAAAATAATAATGAAAATAGCTATTAATTCGTTGAGAATTTTATTTTTGTTTTCTGAAATCTCTCCAAAAATTCCCAGAAGCGAAAAATCAACTGGGAAATTCAATGAAATTTAATAATAATTTATTGTTAACAGAGGAACAAAAAACCTAATTGGAAATTTTGCTTTTTAGCATCATAAAAATTAATAAATTTTAACTAAAAAAAATATTATTTTTTTTACATTTAAAAATTCTTCAAAAAGTTATAATTTTGTTAAATTCTTTCAAATCCAAGTAAATTTAATAGTAATTTAATATATTTTTTGCATTTTTAATAATTTTAAAATGGAAAAATATATAAAAATAAACAAAATGCTTCATAAGTAAAAAAAAAATTAAAATGAATTGTAGAATTGTTAAATTTGTTACTTTTTCATGTGATTTAAAATGAAAATATATATTTAAAAATTAAAAATGGTAGAAAGCCAGCATCTTCACATTGCATTATTTGGTTTTCTTCTTTTTTCAAATTTTTTTTTTTTTTATTGGAAGAAATCATAAAAATTGTTTTCATTTATTATTTTTTTAAAATTTATAATATAAGAAGCGTTTTAAGTGAAAATATAGTTAAAGAAAAAATTGTTTTAAATCATTTTAATCTAAATTTATATATCATTAAGCACTTTAATTTTTTACTGAACAATTTATAAAAAAAAAACAATTGACTAGTTTAAATTGCTGTAAAAAGGAAATAGTCCGGCGCCTTCACATTGTCCATATTGAATTTTCAATATTTTTTGCTTTTTTCGTTTTTTTTTTCAAATTTTAAATAACTTTAAAAAGCTAAAATTCCGGCGCCTTCACATTATCCATAGAGAATTAAAAAATGGCTTTGTATTATTAAATTATTAGAAAAAATAATTTTTTATCACTTTTTTAATAGTTTTTAAAAGCATCCAGTCCAGCGCTTTCACATTGTGTAAAATTCCAATTCCATTAAACCCAAAAATTTCCGTTAAAACCGAAGAAAAACGCAAAAGAGAACAAAACCGAAAAGGTTAACCGAAAATCAGGTGTTGATTTTCCTAATAGGAATAAATTTTAATTTGTAGAAGGAAGCAATTGTTTAATTATTTAAGGTAGAAGGTAGTGGTCTTTAGGAGGCCGTAAAATTACGCCGGCCGGAAAATCCCCGTTTTGAATAATAGGTAGACAGAACGAGCGAGGGTGCGGCTGGCCTCATATCGGGGCGAAAAGGTAAACAGAAAAGGCTTTATAAGCATGTTTTGGGGGGTGCTAATCTGATCCGGGCGCTCGCTTAAACGATGGCCAATCGTAAAGTTTCCGGTTTCCGGCTTTCTCTCACTCTCGCTCTTGCTACCTCCATCTATGTGCGTGTGTGTTCGCTCTGCATGGTGTGCGCTAACGATGGGATTTTGCCGCCTAAATCATCATTCGGCAAAACAAGCAAATTTACTTTTTTTTATTATTATTATCCGTCGCTCGCGTATATTATTTTCGCAAAAGTCTAATTAAATTTCATCGAAATCATCGGCTGCCGAAACCCTTTTCTAATTACAAATGGCAAACAAAAATATATTCGCCGGAAAATGAGTCTCTAAGGGCGCGCAAATTGCGGTCGCTTTTTTGTCTTGCCGGCTCTCCTCTATTGCGCGTTTTATAAATTTGCCGCTGCTGCGAAAAATACATATAGTGTGTGGTGTATAGTAAAAGGTATAAGAAAATACACGACAAGCGGTAATTTATCACTTGGCGAACAGCGGCAAAAGCGGCAACAGCAGCAACAGCGGCCGCTACACATTGCAACGAATCAATTATTTAATTAGAAAAGATTAGGGCAAAAAGGCTCAACTCGAGTGGCGATTTCTATTCCCTTTGGGGAAACCCGAAGCGCCGCAACTATACCGAGAAGAAAACAAAAGCAAACGCTTTTGCTGCCACCGCAGCGGCTCATTGTATAAAAGCGCATTTATCAAATCCGCTCAACGGTCAGCATATTTGTAAATGTCATCCGCGCGCCGCGACGGAATATAAATGTTTCTAATCTCTTTAAGAAAGCCAGAAAGAAAGCAAGAAAGAGGTGAATTTCTTCTTTGGTGCACTTTTACAATATTATATTAGTTCTCTGGGCTCTTGCATACGTAGAGCGAGAAATTGACACGCGGATGAAAAAACCCGATGGGAAATCATGGCGGAAAAGTACGAAAGCTTTTCTTCCTTTTTAAATTATTTGACTGTTGGAGTTGCAAGGTAAAGTAAAAATGCGCGGCCTAATATCTCGAAGGAACCGACTGCCTCGCCGATTAGAAAACGTGGCGCCGAACGCAAAATTCAAACATCCAATTACAGATCGAGTGTACTGAACGGCACACAAAACAGTTGGCTTCATTTGGGAAAATTCACGTCCGTCATTATTACTGTTATACTCGCAGTACCGGCTTGATCTGAAAATTCGGTCACGTCCGCTTTGATTTCCGCCCCCTGCTGCTGTTTTTTTTTTCCATTATTTTTTATTTTTTCTGGATTTTTTTACTTTTGGTTTTGGTTTTAGAGTTATTTTTTTAGTTTGCGATGCAAATTGAAAAAATGCAGTAAATTTTTAATGAATTATTGCATAATAAAGTTTGGAATTTATTAAACATTTAGAGGTGTGTCCCGGAAAATTGAATTTTTCCGTTTTCCAGCAATATTTTTTCGGTATTTGAAATAAATTCAATGATCGATGGAATTTACGTTTTATTTGAGGGGTCTATTATGTAGAAAACATTGTTTTATGTTTTGAAAAATGTTTTGCTTTTACCTTTAATGGATTTCTGTTTTTTTTTTATGAAAAAAAGCTTATTGATTTTAATAAATTAGAAAATTTCATAAAGCAAATTTTACTGAAAAACAAATTTCAAAATTAAAACGTTTGGTCTTTAATTTAGTAGAATTTA
>JASKGO010001645.1:0-13708 GCA_030556065.1 Holobus sp. GC000080
TGTATGAGTCCACAAGTCAATCTTCACCTTGCTGGTCGGATTTTTAATTACACCCTTTCAAGGCACATTTCTACAACTGTAAAAAATTCTCATCGGTTATTAAGAGAAGCGACGTGTAATATTATTTGAACAGTCCGGTAATGACACCTTCCGGACACAACTCGTCCACTATCGATTTTCAATTACTCATATACACACGTCAAGTTTTACAAGTGGTAGCCGTAGCTGCCTGCATGTTGGGAATTCAGACGCGACCCTCGAAGCCTACCCCGTCCACTTGATTGATATTTTTGTTATTTGTCATCATCGTGCCGTCGAAAAACATTGGCAACCGAAACCGCATTACGGTTTCTCCTCTCCGATACGTACGTTCTTCCGCCCACGAATGACTGACTAATTGTTTTCGCTGCGCAACGCAAAATTGGATTATCCAACGGGAGCAGCGACGTGCAGTATGTAACATCCAGAAACAGGGCAACGTCGTAGGAAAATTCACTAAGAGAGATAGAGAGTAAATTTACGTCGGTGGCCACCGGGGACCACTAAATTGTGGCCGAGAAGATCCACTAAAGTTGTTAAATGAATTTATAGCCACCGGACGTCGGACACCGGTCATTGCCTACTAAGTTATAGCGCATTTATACTTTAGTCCCACGATAATGCACATACGCTGGATATTAGCAAGCTCCAAATGATAAAAAAATATTTTATTAGCGACCGCTATATGACCGAAGGCCATAAATTAAGTACCCTTGGTCTATACCCGCGCCACTCGGCAAAAAGCCTTTTTACCAACAGAACACCTACACATTTCCACATTGGTGCGTATGCATGTGTGTGTCTGTGTGTGTGTACATATTTTGTTTGGTGGCAAATTAGTTCGGACACCGGTCCGAAGCCATTTATGAAGTGCTTTTTAATTTTATTTCCGCTTATGTTTCGCATTTACAAGGGCGATTTGTTTAAGTTATACAATATATGGAGTGTAGCCGCCCCCCGTTCGCTAATAAATAAGATTGCAAGGCGAGTTACATTAATTCCGGTGCAACAGTTGTTATTGTGCGCTTAAAGCGCACTTATTTATTGCCGTGGCTGAAGTAAGCACATTATTCGTGCTCCTTAAAGCTTCTTTGCATCCCTCCGACAATGGGGGCGATCAGCGGGAAGCGCTGAATTAAATTGTAAATTGCAACTTTTTAAGTGGCGCGAGTGTTTTATTGCCTCGTCAAATGTCGGAAAGTAGCTCTGCTGTTTAAATTTACTTAAGGAGTTCTTTCTTGCATTAAAGTTTTTGTTAATTATGCAATTTTTTTTTTTATAAATTGAAGAACTTTTTTATTTAGAAATGTAAAATGATTATGTTGACAAAATTGTTTATGACTTTTTAATTGCACTGGGATTATTTCAATATGATTTCATAAATGTATAGGCTTTAACGAAAGCTCGCGAGAAGTTTTACCACAAAACGATAAATATTATAATCGCGATGACGTAGCCAGTAAGTATTTATGGGGCATTAACTATTCTGTTGCTCACTTTATGCCACAGTTACTTACTCAATAATACTACCGGTATTCAAGAGTACGAATGCATTTAATAAATTATTTACAACTGCGACGACTTTTAGGTATATACATCGCTTTAAGCTAAATTGAAATTAGTTCTTGTTATAATATGTATATTAAAAATGAGTTTACAATCAACACTTTTTTTATGTTCTGAATTCTTGCATAACTTAAAACGAATTCGAATTTCAATTAAGCTTTGCTTACATAAAAATAAAATACATACTGTACCTTAGAAAAAAGTTAAAGGTAACTTTAAAGTGTTACAAATAATAACTGTTATTATTCGAAGTAATTTACAACAAAATAAAACTTTTCTGTTTATTATTACATAAAAATAAAACAACTTTTTCATTAACATTTTACATTCGTTACTGTTACGAAACCCCACTGGTGAAAATGAAATTGTTAAATGCAGCAAAAATTAATACTTTTTTTCTTAAATGAAAACCACAAAAAAAATCACTTTCAGGGGATTCGCATGAGATATAAAAATAAACAAAAGTTAAGGCCACTTTGGTTTTAGTGCGGCGGTCAGCGAAACTACCCTTCGACTTCTTTTATTGACATTTACAAGCTTTTTATATGAGCTCTCCACTATTTTGCTACTTTCTGTGAGACTGCGCTGCGCCACGAAATAAAGCAAAAAATAACGAAAAGATTGCAGTTGCAAACTCGGCAACTTTTTCTTTCCGAACTCGATCCCTGAGTAATGCAACGGAAAGTGCAACTTTATCGACGATGCAGTATAAAAAGTTTTCGCAAAATTGGCCGCACACTCAAATTACCCCTTTGGAAAGTGTACCTACATAAGTACAATGATTATTACACGCATTTAATAATCGCTTTAAATATTAACGACAAATAATAAAGTACCCAAAGGTTAGGAAGGCGAAATTTAATGAATAAATAAAATGTCGTGTCAGGGCCATTATAGCATCGTTGATCCATCAAAAATTAATGGAATTAACGGCGACTTTGCTGATCTCTCGCGTTTTCTCTGGCGCTGCCGCGGCTGCTGCTGCTGCGTTAATTTATCAGTGAATGCAGGCCGCAGAGAAAAGGCGCAAATGATTAATTACAGGGTCCATTAATAAAGTGGTCGACCTTGCGTTTTAAACTCTTAAAAATTATGGCTAAATGTTATCATTTTAATTAATTCTTTCTTTTAATATTTAATGTTATTGTTTCTATTAATTATTAATTTTCAATTACCTAGTGATCATCTCCAACTTGTCAAATTTTCACAGTAAGCATTTCGGAAATTATTTTTAAGTTTGGAAAAGTGACGATGAACCGTGCGTATTAAGTGTTGAGTATATAAACAGAATAAATAAGTAATGAGGGCAACTTACCGACGGATTGGGCATGCAGCGTCGGGCCATGGGCTCCGGACTCCGGTAAGTCGGAGAGTATCTGCCGGGAAAACAGGGCCCCGTCGACGTGATGGGACCGTGCAGACCTGTCGGCCCTTTGGCCGACATCATTTTATCTGGCGAGTACATTTTGCGAAACGATTAAGTCCAAGTTCAGCAATTAACAATAAACTCCGCTAACATGTTTTTGGAAACAAAGAAGCACAATCCGAACAACCATAAATGTTTTTTTTTAATATATATTTTAAATGTGGTTTTTTTTTATCGAAAAAGACCGGCCATCACTCTTAATTCGCGCAATGATGCTTCATATCAACAGCGACGCTCATTAGCAGCGGTAGCAGCAGCATATAGAGACAGGTTGAATAAAATAGTGGTGAATGAGGCGCTTTTGTTCGGACCTTCTGGACCCCCTGCATCGAGGGCGAACTGAATGTGCACTGATCGTCTTCCATTGGAGTCTTGGCGGACGCCAAGGGGATGTTTCGATGCGCGCATGTTCGGCGTCGCGGCGCACGCCCGCCCCACAACGTCCTATCTGCTGCCGTATTCGCTTCTGACAAATTAGTGGCGTTTTGATGGTGTATAGATTTTTGAATTGCAATCAGAACACTCTGTTATGAACTTTTATTGATTGCACACATACCCTTTTTTTCGGAATCGCCGCTTTATAATATTTGACGAAGCACCGAAATTTACCTAACAATATTTTTTCGCCGCACAGTTTTTCCTTTCTATTTCCATTTCGGTATGGTTTTACGTAGTGGTATTGGTAATGTAATGGTTTTGTATGTGTGTATTAAAGAAAAATAAAGTTTAAAGATTTTCTCGATAAAGTTGCACGACAATGTTTGTGTAGTGCTTTAATGATAATTACTGCATTGCCGATAAAGAAGAAAAACGCAACGTGCTTAAACACTATGTTTATTTTATTATTATAAAGCTACGATAGTATCAACTGCAATTAGTATCATTGACAATACTTTGTATCAGTTTTGTTTGTTTAATGCAGTAAATGCTTGCTTTCTTTCGATCATTTTTTCAATGTTCTCATAGGACGTTACAATTTTTCTCAGTATTTTGTTCTTTCGATACCATTTTTTTTTTTACTAAAATACGTTGACTAAATTATTTTAACATAATCATTTAATTTAACAATTTCCTTCAATTTCGTCACACATAATTTAACTCAAATTTCTTTTCAAGAACAAAAAAAAAGACAATTGAAGTTACATTAAAAAAAAAACTTACTTCTTAATCTGAAATATCAAAAAATTTAATTTTTGAAAAAAAAAATTAAATTCTATTAAAAAATATCTGTTTGGTACAATCATCACAAAATAAATTATCGAATAGTACTTTCTCATTTTTTATATTACGGGATAACTTCAAAATGAGAAGAAACAAATAATGAAAAAAAAAACATTAAAAAATTAAATACTAAATGGAAAGAAGTCAATTCTTATTATTAAACAAAATGAAGAAATTTCAAATTTCCTTTATGCACTTGAAGAACAGATCCATACAATATGCGCATTAAGTCAAAATATGTTCTAATAAATGTTAAATATATATTCGATTTTATAAAAAGTTTAACCAATAAATTCATAAATTTAACAAAATAAAAAAGCCTTTTTAATAAAAAAAAAAATAATTTAATTTGAAACTAATCCCCCTTGTAGCTAATTGATAATCGAACGATTTTCATTTAACGTTCCTAATTTTGTACTAATTAATAGGTTAATAAGCTGTACAAACTCAATAATTACAAAGAAACTAAAACGGGTAATAAGAGAGCCCGGCGCCTTCTCACCAGCTCATACCTAAACATTACACAGTTAGTAATGATATACTTTTATTACGTGTCGTATTATAACAATTCGATTTGCATAATTTATTAATACGTACAATTGCTTTTTAAATTGAAAACAGCATTACTAATTTTTTCCATGCACCTTTTCAAACCGTCCACATATTTCGGATACAAATCAGCGGCAACATTTTTTGTCATTTGTGGAACGAAATAAAAGAGCGCGATTACGGCAAATAGTGGCCAGACAATAGAAAATAATATCTAAAAAGCGAAACATTAAGTGAATTCATCCCTTACTTAATGAAAGTACCTGGAAAATGCAAGAGAGGACAACCCAAAGACCGACGCAAGTAAAACCAAGTAGAATTGCCGCTTGAATTTCTTCGCTGTTTAAAATCATTGCCAAAATACTTCCCACGTCGCATTCCATCTTTTAGAAACGTCTTGCAAAGCTGTATGACCTGTGTGACAAATAAATTTTGATTTTTTTGTGAGATGCTTGTGTGCAACGCCCCAGAATTGACGCAAACGTAACATATGTCTAAATTTGAAGCTATTATGTAACATATGCCTAATTTACAGGTAATTGCAAGGTGCACTTATGAAATCCAAAACATGCAACTGATTCTTTTATTTTTCGTTTCGTATTTTTTAACACAGAAATAAAAATACCAAGTGCTGCATGCAAGCGCAATACATGCGCCACGCATGACTTGCAAACAGCAAACCAATAATTCACTGACGTCACTTCCGGTCGGAAGTAGTTTTGTGTACGCGTATATTAAGTGCACATTGTCGGGACCTAATTAAACGGGCAAACAGAAATATTTATGAAAAGGGATAATAATTTCGTGAATTAAATTGTAATTAGATGTACAATATTTAATTGAATGCACACATCATAATTATTGCAGGGCATTTGCTGTCGATCTAATTAAAAAGTAACGATTATTGTGCATCGAAATCGTTTACGATCCTCTGGAAAATGTAGTCTTCGCGTTCTCATTGGTTCCACTTTAGATGAGAAGTTTAGGTGTATTTAATTACCGATTCCATGAAATTCTATTCGAAACAAGTTTACGGACCGCCTCCTTGTGTCGATTGCATGTCAACTTTGGGAAAAAAAAAAGTAGCAAAAGACTATATTTACTTCCTTCGATTCGTGCACTTGTACTCGCATGTATGTGTGTGTGTATGTGCTGCGGCTATTTGTAAGGAAAACGGTACACTGTGTGTATTGAAAAACAATACTACTGTTGGTTTTGGATGTAATTTGGGGTTGAAATTTAAATGTTTAACATGCAAGTATTTGTTCACGTATTTTTAGCTATAAATACATTTTTGGGAAAATTCAACTAAAAAATACTCAATCGGTCGCAAAATTTGGTTTACATTCCGTTAAAAAGTGTTGATTAACGAAAGAATATTAACTTAAGGGGTTTTAATAATTCCATCTTGAAAAATACTGCTATATCTAATATTGAAGTAGTTATCTGTGCTCAAAACAAATTTCAAAGTATTTGAAAGGTTTTCAAAGTTAGTTAAAAAAGAACAAAAAATATCAAATAAAAATTAGAAAGATACAATAAATCCAAATAATGGTAACCAATTATGGAAGAGACCGAAAATTCAAGAAACTTGAGACTTTTGACCAGCGTAATAAAATGTTTCACTTCTTACTTCAGCAAAAAAGTAAGAAACAATATAAGCCACGGTGCTATTAACGAAGCTGTAACAAAATTCGTATTTTATGGAAATGATGTACTTGGAAAATAGTAATATAAAAAATATAAAATTTGGAAGAAAGTTTTAAATTATGTATAAATTTTTATACAAGTTTCAATAACAATTATTGAAGTGATATCTATTTGTACACCATAATTTGGAACAAATAAACACCAAAATAAATATCTCAATTTTAGACAGAGGTGGTAATAAATAGACAAAATGGAACTATGGAACTGAAGAAAAAATGTAACTTTTGTAGATATTGCGGAACATTCTTCAAAATTTGAATACTTTTTTATTTTCCAAGAAACACTGTAAAGGAAATATGTTTTATTAACCCTAAAAGAAAACCAAGTTCAAATAACAAAATTTGACAAAAAAATCTCAATGACTTTTTCGATAAAAAAAAAATATATATATATATTGAATTTTAGACGAAAAAAAAAAGTGGCCCAAAAACTTTAGCTTATGCGAACAGAAAAAAAAAACTAATCAAAATATTGTTTGATGTAACGATTTCGCGTGTAAATTTAAAAGCTGCACACATAAGTACATTGAGGGAGGAGGATTTTCCAGCTTCTCATCTCATCGTCGAAAAGGGCAAAAAGTTGGAGAGAGGAGAGAGAAAAATCCTAATTGAAGATCCTGTTTATTTATTGGGGCGGTGGAACGACTCCAGGGTATGTGTAATCTAATCCGGCCCGAATAAATCCACATTTGGGTTGACAGAAGCCGGCCAATCTCTTTGGATAGAGAAAAAAAGCTGGATGGATAAAGTTGCCTGCTCGTATTTATCGCCAAATATAAGAAGAGCAAAACAATGTGGACACTGGACAGTGGACACCATTTAAAATACCCAAAATACACCTACATCAACAATTTCACTTTACGTTTTCTATAAATTTCCTACGATAAGAAGCACTGTATACCTAACAACAAAATACAAACAGTGGAAACTACGTGTAAATACTGTAAATATACGTATAAGGAAGCAGAAGAATATTTTATTTGCAAGTTGCAAGAGAACGGCAGTCGCGAATATGATATTATTATTATGATCGGCGGCATGAGGGTGGGACTGAAGGAGATTTTATTGGCCATCGAGTAGAACGCAAAATGCACATGCAATCAGCATAGTATAAGAACACTGGCTGCGAGTGAGCGCAAGACACGCAATTCCCTTTTAAGAACGGGACGATACATACATACATAAATGACAATAAAATAAATATACGGGGTGAGTCTCCCTTTGATCACAGGCTATACTGTTACAAAGCACTGTACTTCAGGGATCTTGGGGCCTGCTCCTATACTACGGATTGACGCCCGGCCCCTCAACCGCTCCTACGACGAATATAGCACACACTGCAACTACCTACTCGTACATCTACATAAACCAAAGAGCGAAGCGTTACTCTTTTTTTTTTTTTTCTACATTTATCTATGAATAATTGCTTAGATTCCAACACTTTCACAAAACTATTGCTTCTAATCTTGAAAATCCCAATGGCTAAATAACATACTCTTCTCGTTTTGGTTTTCAAAAGAATCATTATCACCAAAACTTCAATAAACCAGGAAATCATAAACATTTCAGGTATTTAATATTAAAAATAAGTATATTGTTTTCCTTTTCTTTATAATGTTATAATTTTATTGTATTGTTAATATTTTTTTGTTAATTATAACATCACTAAGTATTTACTGATGAATGGTTACCATTGCCATTTACAAATCAAAAGTTAGAATCTTATTATTTCCTTTTAAATTGTCAGTGGTCCAAAGTTGAAATTTTAATATATTTTCTTTAAAAAAAATTAGTTAGTAATTTAACAAATGCAAGAAACGAACTACCCTGTATAATAATATTGACAGAAAAAATTGCACAAAATGAAAAACCAATCAATTTTACAATTGCTTTAAAAAACAGTATTTATTATTATAAAAAAACATTTACACAAGTAAACCGGGAACAATAGACTTTTGGCAGCGTTAAGAGAGTCTTGACGAGCAATTACTGGCAATCACAGGTACGTAGACTTGAAGAGCAGATAAGCAAAGAGGGCGAGAAAGAGAAAGTGCGGGTGGCGGTATATAGGTAGTAGTAAATTGATAATCAATTTGCGGCACTCGAAATGCACTCACTGTATATCCATCCGTTTAAATGTCTTTTGGCAATTTTGGTTTAGGCGGTGGCAGTGGCGGCAGCGGCAGTGCGTGAGCGTGTGTACGCCACGTGCACCTTCTATTCGTATCTAATTGCATCGGATGTAATCACGTGATCGAATTAATGCGCTACTTGAACGGCACGCGTCGTCGTTATGTCGTCCCGACGCCTGTTTGCATTACCTCGAGGATGCGACACGTGCAGTCTAACAAGTGCGCTTTAATGCGTACCCTCCACCCCCGCAAAACAGCACAATTGTTACACTACTTTACCTCATTGCGCCACAAACGCCAGCGTTTCTACCCATTGGCGGCCCTCTGCTTCCTCCTGAAACAATAACACACTTGCATTAATAATAGTTGATTATATTATTATTAAAGAAAACAGTACGGGTAAAATTAAAATGGTAATATCTAAAATTGTAAAAGAGAATTAGCCCTCTGTCCGAAATTGCGGTATACATTTCATTTTAAATCATTGATTGACGATGATAGCTAAAGTTAACGGGTTTTAAATTAAAACCATTTAAAACCCTTAAATTAAAATGATTCCATTTTGATTTTAATGATGAAATTTTGGAAACCAATGCTATATCTAATATTTCAGTCGTAGTCTGTGCAAATTTTAACAGTTTGTCAGAATTAGTAAAGAAAGAAGAGAAAACACAAAATCAAAATCACGCTCGCTAAGAGAAAAATATGGCAGAAACAATAAAACGAAATAGTGGTGTTCATGTGAGAAGAGACCTAAAAACCAAGAAATTGATTTGTGATTGCAACAAACTTCGTATTTTATGTAAATTATCGACTGGTAAAATAGCAATGAAAAAATATAAAAATTGGCACAGAATTTTTAATTATAACATTTTCAATAAAATTTATTGAAGTAATATGTATTGATAAACCATAAATTTGAACAAAATAAAAACTGAAATATCTACCATAAGTTGGAATAGAGGAAGAATAAAATAGGTAAAAACCTAAATAGAATAAAAATGGAGCTTTTATTTGTAGATAATTCTCTTAGAACCGAATGATATTTGCAGTGTAGAAATTAGGTCTAGTTTGGGAATTTGGGGATGATGAGACAGATTTAACAAATGATCATTGTGGTCATGATCATTATTAGGTACGCGTGGCCAATACGCAGAGGGTTGTTGAGTCCATTTAAGAGGGTAAGGCGAATTACGAAGGCGGCCTTAGATGGAATCAACATCATCATCATCATCAACGTTTTGTATCAACATTTATGATCTCACGTAACGCACCCAACAATTATTATCGTATAAATGATGATCGATACAAATCGCGTTCGTATCTCTTTAGTTCAGCCCTTTCCAATAAACGCAAATATTCCCGTCAGTACTCTAGATATTCATTAAATGTACAGCTTTTTTTTTTCTTTTCATTTTGCTCTAGTAGTGGCTCACTTGAGGAGTAATAATAAAAGTTTGCCACACTTGCTCCTTTTCTTCAAGTTTCCTCAAAGTTAGCAGCGCGGGACGTCTATAGCTAGGCTATAATTACACGTAACAACTTTGAAATTTTAAAACGACCGCTCGGCTCTCGCTCACTCTTTCTCTCTGTCACTATAATTATATAATACTGGCGCAATCGATTCGATCGCGAGAGCATTCGCTGTTTGATTAATTATTAGCTAATTATACGTTAATTAACTGTTCAATGAAACTATAATCGATTCGCTTTAAATATTTAAGCAAGTGGGGTATTAAGAGTTATTTGTGTTTGTTGGTAACCGAGCCAAAATTTTCGCCCTATATACACTATTTATCTATCTCCACTCATTTATAGGTAGATGTAATAAAGGATCACATCCGTCTATATAGGACAATAGATAAAAGTGTCCCACGATTAAACATTAATTTGTTCGGTTTAATTAAAATATCATGCAAAATTTATGAAGAGTAATTACATGGATACAAAAATAAACCGTTATGGATGAAAAAATGAACCCTTGGTAATTCCAATATTAATGGTAAACTAAATTAGTGGCATTTTTTATTGGATGAAGTATATAGACAATGTAAGCTTAGCTTACGACTATAATTTGAGCAAACAAGTGAACATTTTGACAATACGCATAATCAAATCAGTAACAGTATTCAAAGTTGTACATACTTATTATTTAATTATTCACTGGAATCCAAGTATTCTTCTTTTTATTATTTATTATTCTGAAATAACTAAGTTCGCCCCTAAGACAAGACAACTAACTATCGTATAAAGATAACAATAAATTTCCTATAAAATAAAAAATAATCTATGGCTTTTGCTTGTATTTTCAGTTAAAAAAAATAATAATTTCCAATGAAAACTAATACATTTTTCCTTGAATTAACATTGACTTTGTATAATTGCTACAAATTTTTGTTTCATATAGCAAATTACTCAAAAAAAATTAATAATAATAAAAAAAAACGCCGCTATTACAAAAAAAAAGAAGTAAATAAATAAAGGGAAAAGCGGCGATTTGAGTGTATTGAAGAGTTTCGGTGGCGGCAGGAGGCGGCCGCTGTGTGAAGCAATAGAAAGGGTCGTGTATCCTTTGGAGCGGCGGTGACACCATATACATAAATAACAATTTGACACACAACAAATCAGAGCGCATCCGTCGAGATGGTAGGTATAACGTGAGAGAGAGGACGTGGTGCGGGGGATGATCTGCGGAGAGATCGGAGATCAGAGGACAGGCATCAGGCAGACACACGACAAGCGGGGATCCCTGTGAGTGGCGCTAAACAATTAAATATTTGAAGCAGTTGGGTCAAGCAGTGGCTATGGTTAATAATTGAGCCGTGTGGCTTTTAACACATAGTGCCGGCTCTTCTTTTATTCAACGCCGCCGCTCCAGGACTTGACACCAGGTCGTCGGATTGATTATGGAGAACCACCTCGGGATTTTCTACAAATGTGCCACGCATTCCAGCACCACTCCTTTTCTCACTCAATTCTGCTTTTTTTTCTTTGTTTATTTCTTTATATTAAAATACTTGCTTGTTATTTTATTAAATTTAAAGTATACTGCTTTACCGTTAAGGAAGCAGAATGTTTTCGAAACGCAAAATGCAAAAATAAAGAGCGAGAGAGTGGAAAAAAATCGGTAAAGGGTTTTAGTTGACAAAGTAATGAAGCCGGCAGCGTCGCACAAATGGAGAGAAACGGTGCGGAAAGCTCAACAACATTCCGCTTTTTAAATATGCATCACTCGTTGTCACCGCACTAAGCGAGCTTAATATGTTCCCATCCTTTGTGACTTTACACACCCCCGGGAGATCAATCCCGACCCGATCCATTATTCACAATTAATTACCACCTTTAATTATTGGTATTAATAAGTCAACCGTCGATGAAAGCCCACAGCTTGAACTCGCTTCCCATCTATTTTCGATGAGTTCTAACTTTTATAACATTCTCACTTTTCTTACGTTTCCCACAAAAAGATCACTTAACAAATCGATATAGAATCAGTAAAGCGGATCCGAATTTGTTACTTATTAGAAAAAATGTCTTAATAATGTCTTAATGTTAATAACTTTAGTTTTATAAGCGTAAAAGAGCTAACAAAGTGAAATTACTCTAGAATTAAACTAGAAGGAAGACTTTTATTTAAAGCCTCTTATAAGATTTTACCTTTTGCTATAAAATTGATAAAGGACTTCAGAATTATCCTGCACAATGAAGTTTTCAATAAAAAACTAGATTATTTTCCTTAATTTCAAAAATATTAATTTTTAATTAAAAAAAAAGAAATAAATTTTACTTAAAAACAAAAAATTAAATTTGAATGGAAGACATTATAAAACAATACGAAAGACGTTACTCAGCGCTGGCAAAATTGCAAAAACTCGACAGAAAAAAGAAAACCCGAAAAGAGTTTTTAGAAAGTAACTGGACAACTACTCTGACAAACATCATCCCTTACCGGTTGATAGACCGACAAGGCCAACGGAACACCTTCGTTGAAGAAGCAATCTACATCTACGTTACCTTGATAATTATTCGTCGGCTGCTGCTGCGGCTGCTGCATCGGTCCTCCAGCCATATTATAGTCCTGCTGGTAGCACGCGGATTGCGGCTGCGACATATTGTAGAAATATTGCGGGAACTGCGGATAGGAGTCGGGAAGGCCAGGAATCGGGCAGCCCGGAGAATAATGGGGGGACGCGTACGGATTGAACGGGAAATTTTGATCATAATGTTGGGGCGGCGAAGGTTGGATGTATTGAGACGGTAGAAATGTTTGCGGTATCGCGCTGCCTTGGATTTGCTGAGATTGTCCCATCTGCGGTTGCTGTTGGCCGCCCATCATTTCCTGTTGTTGAATATTGTACCTGTTCGGCCAATCGTACATATTATCACATTGGACGGTCTGTTGGTTCTCCAAATAATTGTTCTTTTTTGAATACATTTCCTTGGCCATTCGGTCCAGCTGGATTTCCTTCAGCAGCGGATTGATTTTCATGATTGTTACGTCTGCGGCTTTGGCCGTCTTGTTCGTGAAATTACAGAAAATTTTGAATTCCTTTTCATGAATTTAGATTTATTTGGCTGTGTTATGGGTTTTGGGTTTTAGAAATTTCAATTTGACATTTTGTAGACGTTGCTTGGATATTATAATTATATAATAAAGTTAATAATTAAAAAAAGTATAAATTTTGTTAGAAAAGTCTAAAGAAAATTGAAATTTTATTAATACTAAATATGCTTAAAAGCAGATATAAGTAACAAATTAAATTCTTTTTAATATAAGTTTTGTTCATAAATTCAGAAACCTAAGTTTATTGCTGAGAAAAACTTTTTCAATAAACACAAAAATTTGCATTTAATTAGATGTTAAAATTTATGAAATAAAATTAACCGATATTTAATTTGATCTTAAAAACCATTTTTGATTTGGCATTGAATAAACGATTAAAATATCCAGTGGATAGAGATATACAAAAATTGTAATCATTTAAACAACGTTGCTCAAAAATAATTTAAAGTTCTTAGATGGATCATCCTGTATCTAATGTTTGATTAAATGTAAGATGATTAAA
>JASKGO010001648.1:0-10954 GCA_030556065.1 Holobus sp. GC000080
ATAAATTGAAATTTAAATTCCCGCGCTATTTTCAAACCAAAATTTTATTTTCGCGCGCCCCGAAAAAAACTGCAAAAAATTCGAAACATGGCGAAATCGGCCATTTGTATTAGGAGCACATAATCGCGAGGAGTAGTATCAGGAGTAAGCGATGTCAATAAGATTGCCTACGTTAATGTCCACAAACTGAATTAATTGCGGGATGGTTTATCAACTGTTAACGATGCAAATCTGGTTGTCTACGATATGGTCCGCAAACGTAAATTAAATTCAAATTCAAATTCGTTATCTATTTATTAAAAACTGTTCCAACAAGAGATAAAGTGTTTCTTTTGTGGTAAATATTATTTATAGCAATTATTAGCTCTGAAAAGAGCTGTTATTGTTCGATAAAGTGTTTGTTTTATTATTAATATTGTTCATATCAATTGTTAGCTCTGAGAAGAGCTGCTTGATTGGGTTTTCGATGAAAATATCTGAAATAGTAGAGTAATAAACTAGAAAAGAATAATAATTAATTGTTTACTTTACTTTAAAATACAATAATACAGTTAATTAACAAAAAATATAGGTAAAATTAACCATATAAAAACTAAAATTATTTAAAAATTAAAGCTTATTATCGCTAATTGGGCTTAAAACTAACTAAATTAATAGAAACAATAACAAAACAACTAATTTTAACAATAACAACTTAAATTATTAATAAATTAGGGTCAATTTATGTTAATTTTGTTTAAAACTAGCTAAACTAACAAAATCAATTACTTAAGAAGCAATTAAATAATTAAAACTGAAATCATTTAAAAATTAAGGCAAATTTGCGATAATTTTGTTTAAAAATAGTTAAATGAACAGTAACAACAATAAAACTATCAGTAACATCATAAATTATTTAAGAATTAGAAAATTCAGTTGCACAAAAAGAACGGAACTGAATAATATAATCTGGTTTAATTGTTTGCATTAACAATTATTAATTATACGCTATAATTATTAATAAAATTAACATTCAACCGGTACGAATAAACTAAAACATTACCTAATTACAAAGCGCAACATAAATTAAGTGCATTTCTTGCAGAACACTGCAGAGGCATCTAAGACATTTGAAATTCAGCAACATCAACGACCGGGTGAAAGAGCATTCCTTGGATTCCGACAAGGAAGACGACGGAGAGGACCAATACACCATCCATGAAACAATAACAAACATTAACTATAGAGCAAGAAAAAATATAAGAAACAATTAAACAAACTTATTAAAAAATATATCTAAACAACCCTTACGAATAAAATAATTACTAAAACTCAATGAACAAAGTAATTAAAATTGACTCTAACAACTAAATTAATTATTGACACTCAATAAAGAGTATAAAAAACTTATTAAAAGTAATAAAAATTGACTAACTATTAAATTAATTATTGAATTGCAATATAAATTAAAAAAAAAAACATTAAAAACTAGTTAAAAGTAAGTAAAATTTTCTCTAACAATTAAATTAATTATTGAATTTCAATAAACAATATAAAAAAACATTGAAAACTTACTAAAAGTTAAAAAATCAACCCAAACTATTAAAATGAAAAATAAAATACGTTGAAAAATAAAATAAAAACAATAGAAAGTTAATGAAAATTATAAAAATCAAATTAAAAAATTACTGAAATGAGATGAAATATTAATCAATTAATATTTATCTTTTTTTAAAGAAACTGACTAAAACAACTTCAGAAAACAAAAATACATCGCAATAGGAGCAGCTTACAGTAATCCTTTTTTATATCCTAGAGGAATGCGTATTACATTAATTTAACAAACACACGAGGCGCGATGTAAACAATAACAACTTTCGCGGGACACATCTGAACAGGGCGGCTGACGGCGGCCGACTGAGTAGACTGAGCGCAATGATCAGCGCTGCGAATAAATAAATTAATAATAAAGCCCTAACTAAAAAATTAATTATTAAATTACATGGATAAGTATAAAAACAACTCAAAACTTTTTAAAAGAAATAAAAACAACCCTATCAATTAAATAAGTTACAAAAACTAAATGAAATATATAAAAAAAAAATCAAATCTTAATAAAACTAAAAAATCTATAACCCCAACTAATAAATTAATTATTGAAAAGCAATGAAAATATAAAAAACAATTGAACTTATTAAATGTAAAATAAAACAACCATAACTACTAAATTCATAATTGAAGAGCAATGAAAACTATTAAAAGCAATTTAAAACTTATTAAAAATAATAAAAATCAACCGTAACTACGCGGCTGACTGACTGCACTGAGCATTTCGCCCGGGACATTACAAGGGAAGATTCATAAGGATCGTTGAGCACAAACTACTGGAATACAATTTATTAATTCTTTCATTTAAATTTAATGTTGAAATATTAAAAAAAAAAAAAACAATTCCCAGCAACTTGGAGAAGACAAAATGGACCTATTAAAATTTATTGATAAAATTAAAGGAACAGATTTTAATAATTACTTAATTAAATTACAATAATTATTATTTCAATTACTGTTACCTCGGAAATGAGATATTATTGGTAAAATGGAAGAAGATTGATAATTTTGTAGTTCATTTCACCAAAAACAATAATTTTATAACGAACTTTCTTAAAATATTGTTAAAAGTGATTACTTAAATAATAAAATCTTCAATTAATTAAAAACCAAAGAAATTATCAGTCATTGAAAGCTCACAAATAAAAATAAAAAAGCGAACCACTAAAACCGCAAGCAGATGAGCTTGTGCACACCTTCTGCACACCAAAATTTTAAAATGCTTTTTATTCGTTGAGAAAAGTTATCCCACTTGAAAATACGTGATATATTGTCCAATAAACAGCAAATCGGCAATACATATGGTTTAAATGCTGGATGACTTGCAACGAATAGTAATCCTTTTATATTGTACATAAAAAGTGAACCAATAACATCACAGGTATAAACATCTGCTATTTGCTCGCGAAAAATTTTATGAAAAATAATGTTCCCCACTTTGTTACTAACTAAAACTAGAGGCAGACCAATCTGAATTCGGGCAGATGTTTTAATTATGTTGTTTATTTCGCCCGTGTGTTTAATTTAACATAAAAACCGAAACGATTTAAATTGCTTAATTATTTTACTCGCCCCAAATAACAATTAAAAATTGCTTTATTGTTTCAAGTAATTAAATGGCATGTAAAGATAATTCACACTATGAATTACTATTTCATGTTGATATAAATCTGAAAAAATAAATCGCCTTCAAACACTTTCAACTCCTTAGTTCAGGGGGCGATTAAACTTTTTTTTATAACTCACATACAAAGCCAAAAATTTGTAAAAACAAATGAGGTATTATCGAAAAAAATAAGTTATTTCTTGAACACATTATAAATAGCGACGATTCCGCCTTATTTCCGGACTCTTGCTGCAAGAACAGCTTTGATCGAACGTAGAATAGTCAAGTGGCGTTGAGCCAAAGCTGCCATTCAAATTAGCTGACGTATTTAGTGGACCAAAACTTCGGTTCATCGGTGGAGTGGATGAAAGAGCTTGCGTATGAGTTGTGCAAACGTTAACATTAACGGGTTGCTGGGCCGGTTGCAAGCAATTCACATAAACTGAAACAAATTGAGTAAAACATTTAAAAAAAAATACAAATTTTAAAAAGCTGAACTTACCGTAAGTACTCGTTACAACCGTAATTATAATCGCAAAAATAATAGATAGTGATTGGCGATTGGATTGGAGAAAAGACATAATGGTCTGGGGACCACTTGTGGCTAGGCAAATTGCACCCAGTCTTTCAACGTTATCCAATTGAATATCAAGCTGTTAATAAAAATAAATAAATAAACACAAATTGCAATTTTGCTAAAATGAAAAAGACATACCAGTTTATGCTGATTACTAGCCGTTGCTTTTACTTCGATGGCGTTTTTATAACTTTCACTGTCTTGTTCGAAAGAGTTCAATTGAACAGTAAAGGTAACTGTGTTGCCATCCTGAGTGCGATCACCAACAGAGGCGATTTTGTCATCCACCGGTCGCACGGTGAGCGTGCTAAGGGCATCAGCAGACCCGCTAATCGAAAGAGATCCAGTCATCGACCCTTCTTGCATATGCACTTTGTCAGGCACTTCGATACCGGGCACAAATTTCAACTTGGCAACTTGCGGTTCCACATTTTCAGCCGATATAGTGAGATCTGCCTCGCTCGAAGGCAATGTAATTTGTGCGCCGGGTTTGCTGTAGCGTATGCTGCAGTAATGCTTGCCCAGTTGATCATCAAACTTAGCTGCCACAGAGAAGTACTCTTTCTTTATTTGCTCCTTGGTGAAAAGCAAAGAGCATGTTATAGGCGATGGAAGAACTGTTGATCTTAATGTTAAAGAGCAATCCCAGCCAGAAATCTAAAAGTTTCAACACATTTATTATTTCTGCATTCTCAACTCAATAAAATGTACATAAATTTAAAGTAATTAAAAACGAGATTTTAGTAACTTCAAACACTTACCAAGTTGTTGTTTCTTTTAGTATTTGGTCCGATAAGATTAACATAAAGTTTATATTCCTGAGCATTATTAAAAGTGACATCGTAATCATTCAATCGCAATTCCTTGATGGGTTGAATATCGATGTGTAAAGGTGCGTAACTGTGGTAACTGTGAAGAATGGCACTATTTCCAGGCTTTAAAGCCATAGCAATACCTTTGGCTTTATCTACGACCATAATGGTGCAATCGGGAGAAGACCAAAAACCTGGTTCGTTCAGCATTATAACAGGAGTGTGATAACAAACTACGTCGCCCACTGTTAATTTAATCTAAAAAAATTAAGAAAACCATTAAAATTAAAGAAAATTTAATGTAAAAATTTGTAAACTTACTTCTTGGGGTTTAATGAGCTGCGTCGCATTTAATTTTATGTAATCAACTATGGAATCAGAATTGGCCAATTTGAGAACGGTTACGCCAGGTTTCTTGGTCACCACAGTGAAAGTATTGTTATCGGTGCGTTGTATACTGATCAAATCGTGTCGGGAAACTCGGGAAAATAATTCCGGTCCAGAACCGACCAAGGAGTTTCCAATACGATCGAAAAATTTCGCTTCTAATTCGAACAGTGTTCCGAGCGGAATGTGCATTGAGAAACTCGGAGAATTTAATCTCCAAGATGACTTTACCTTTACCATCATACAATGGACTGGTTTTACCTAAAAACCAAATCAAAATTTGCAAAAAACAACAAAACAATTTAAATGATTTGTTATTTACTTCAATGGGGATGATAAGAGATTGCTTGGCTCCTGTGTCATCAACTGCTGTGGCAATAATTGTTGATGTTCCCAGCATTCCAAAGCTATGAACCAGTCCAGTTGGCGACACTACTAAGGCACCTACATTGGATTTCTGAGATGTCTGTACTTCTGTTGATGAAATTTCATGGCCTAATAATCTGCAAATGTAAAAACCATATAAAATCAGATATAAAAATGAAATTAAGAAAAAAAACTTACTTATAGGATACTTCTCCCAAAGCGTCCAAATTGGTTTTTAATTGTGTCGTTGAATGCGTGGCCATAAAAACAGTATTGGTCTTTACTTCTAGTGGACTTATCAACATCAAAGGATCAATGATATCAACATCAATATGTGAAGTATACATTACACTTCTGCCTTTAACAGTTACAGTCGCATTTAAATAGACCACAGTTTTGCCTGGAGACAGTCCCTTCAATCTGACCGACAATAAATTAACATTGGGAAATTCAATTTCTAAAAAAATTAACAAAATTAACAAAACAATATTCAAATTACAAACAATTTGCAATTACTGTTGCCGTAGATCACATCAAACAGTCTAGCAATGTGAGGTTCCTGTACACCCCACGAGAACATAATCGACGGATGCACAGTGCCCAAGATAAGTGGTGTAATTACTTCCGGGACGCCGGTGGCACGTAACGGAATAGTAGAGCCCACTTTGAATCTAGTCAAAGACGCCTCAATCTTAATGCCAGTCAAAGCAACAACATTTACTTCAACCGAATCTTCCCCGTAAATAGTTTTTTGACCATTGGGTAAACTGCCCAATGCTTTTACATGCACTTTGGTAATTCCCACATCTATTCCGGCAACCAAACCATTGCTGGCGACTTTAGCAATTTCGGTATCTTCTGCAGTGAATTGCAAATCGTTTAAAGGTTGCGGGCCGCCTCTGCTAACAAACTGCATTTCTGCTCCTATCATAAGCGTCATTTGCCTTGGAGAAAATTTCAGTGGAGGAAATACTTGAAGATTCATAGGAGTACTTGCTACGTAATCTTTTTGGCCTGGCTCACCGATGTAGAAGATAATTTTTGCATCGCCCAAATCAGAGCCTAAATAAATAAAATAAAACAACAAAATTACAGGTGAAACGACTAATGGATAGCACTTATTACCTGTTACGATATATTGTAATTCTTCTTTAGATGCAGATCCAGCATTTTCAATAGTAACAATTTTTTTGTCCACCTGATGTTTTACGCGTATAAATTCAGAATTGGGTACATCCAAAGAATTTCCGTTGGCATCCAACAAGCGGACTGTAGAAGTAATGCATTTGCCAATCTCAACCTTATCGGTCATTTCTGCTTTTATACTGGCAATAGACATAACGTTAACATCGATAACAGCAGGTCTGTTATTCAAACATAAATCGGTCAATTTGATGAGCACATCACCATCGGCAATCGGTGTGATTTCCAATTGTCTTACAAACTCCAAATACTTAACGCTTACAACGTCCTCCTTATTCATGCTGATTGAATAGTAGCCAGAGCCTTGTTGAACATCCACTTTGATAACATTTTTCGGATGATTATACAATGATAGCTGATTTGGTGTCATCACTGTATCTTCCACCAGCATTAAAGAAATTTTAGCGTTGATATCTTTAATTGGAAAAATTGTGTCTCCTTCGTCAACAAAATTGGGCGACTCTGGTGTAATTCGGTTGGCTCGCAAAACGTCGTCGCGATAACCCAAAACAGCCACGCGAATGTCCACTTCACCAACTTCCAACTTCGGGGTCAATCTTTGGTACGATTTATTGGAGAACTGAACGTTGCCCACCAGTCCAACTTTTTCCAAGACAGTATTTTCTGATTCGAAGGCAACTTGGCCTGTGGGAACAGATTCGAAGCGGAATTCCAGACTGGAAAAGTTCAAGAACTCTCTGCCTTTATCATCAAACAATTTCACTAACAGATCAACATCCTGATTATTCTGCACGATTATTTTTTCAGCGTTCAAATCCATAGGACAAGCTCCAACGTCGGCTACTTTAATTTCCGGTTGTAATTCCAGTTTTCTGGGCTTACCACAAACAACCGTTGCGGAATAAGATCCTTTTGAATCCTTGCAATTCGGCAATGTATCCTTATTGCATATTTTAATAAAAATTTTACTTTCTCCAAGTTTCAAACAAGTCACGGTCACCACTGAGTAATCATCATCTTTAGGGAGTAAATTTCGGCATGAAGTCATTTCAACAACATTCAAATGATCAGTGGTCGATGTTTCGATTTGTAATTTATAAGAGCCTTTATCATTGGGCGACATTCCACCGGAGAATATTAAATTGGTAGAGGAACCAACTGCCAAAACAAGAGGCGGCTCAATTACCGGCTTAAAAAGCTTCATCGGTTTGTGAAAGGCTATTGTCACACTATCTTCTAAAATTTTAGATCCAACACTATAAGAAACAGTGACTTTTGTGGTTCCTTCTTCGGAACTGATAAGAGCAATGGTACCACAAGCGCTTCCAACAGGATTCTCGCTAAGAGTATCATTTACCAAAACGTAGGGATTAGTAATACGAGTTTTGAAATTCTGTCCCTGGCACAAAGTGACCGGCACATTGTACGTTCGCACCTTAGTTTTCGGATTGAATTTTTCAACGTACAAAGCCACGTGCAAAAATATCGGATTGCCCACTTCGGCATCCATAGATTGTTCAATGATTTCTAACTTATTCGGCGGTACAATATAAAAACTGCAAAACAATCAAAACTTCAATTAAATATGAAAAAGATTGAGCAAATACCTACTTGGAAACTTGTCTATTGTGATGATTTCGATGCATGTTGGCTGCCACTTGGAAGAAACCGTCGCTAAGAGTGTGTACCCTCCCGTATTGAGTAACCAGACCGATTGAATGATTTGTACTGGTCCACAAAAATTTGCCATCGCCTCCACTGGCCTTCAAGTAGACATCGTACCTACAAACACACATCCAGCAGGTCAGTTTTTGGTTGGCAATCAATCTTAACTAGTATGCGAAAACTAGTATTAAATTGCGGCAAATCTTCAAGGAGCAATTGGTACTTCTTTTTGGGAGCATTGTAACAGAAAGTATTCGCTTTAAAGCGCACAAAATTTTGCAAAAAGTATTGACTCTTCATGTTGTTAATGATGGCTTCAAAATCTTTGCGAAATAGTTGCGCAGGTTGATTATGCAAACAGCTTCCGCGCGGATATGAGCAACGATCAATTTGTTGAACAAACCCCTTGTACCCGATTCCCGCTTTGTCGCAGTCGGTGCCATGTCGGGAATACATATCTTCACTTATTACCAAATACATTCTAGGATCTTTGAAAAACATTCCAAAGTTCCTCTCCAACTTTGGCGTCAATGGATCCGGAATTAAAATCAATTTGTTTAATATGGGATCAGTTAAATTGAAGTCGCAACTAATGGTGATTTGAATTTTTTGACTGGTAAAAGATGAATGGGTTCTCGAGAGAAGCGCGTTAGCGACTCGTTTCCAAATGCCCCTTTTTCGACTGAACACATTAACATTAAAGACACTTTTCAAAAATGGTTCTTGAACTTTGTAAACTCTAACGAATAATTCCGAAAACCGTAGACAATGAGAGCTGCGATGATAAGCGTCAGGATCTAGTCCTTCGGGAGTAAAGTTGTTATCACAATCTTGTCCGCCTCTAGTTTGAACATTAGTTTCGTCTCTTTTGGAAACTTCCGATTCGTTGTAACATACGGCATATTCCAAAGGCACTTTCGGATTATTCTTTGACCAAATGCAAGAGCAGCAAAAACCATCACTAAAAGGTTCCATTTTTCCGTGCGAATTGAAAACCATACCGCAAGTCGCATTGCAACTGTTCGTAAAACATCCCGTGTAATTTTTCATGCGATTATTAAACACTTGCTCATACGGCTCCCAATTAACTAAATCGCCTTTTATCAAATTCAAATAAACCGTTGGCCTATGCAAAAGGACTTTAATCAAAATCGGACTTTGTAATCGTAAAATCTTATGGGGTGAAAGTGAAGCCTCTTCAATTAAGGTGAAACCAACTATATCCCGATCGACTCCTGCTGTATATTTAAAGTCAAAAGTGGATAGAAAATATAGACTTCCGTTTTCTTTTAGTATGGTCACATTTTCCCTATCAATAATTTTTGAAAATTCATTGTTCGTGTCAATTTTACTCCTAAATCGTAAATATCTATACTCAAGTTCGTGATGGTCAAGAGCAATTGAGTTAATTGGATTCACATAACTTGTGAATAATAGTAATAGTAATAATGCAACAGAAACTAAAAACATTGATTGAAATTTTGTTTACATTTTTGGCATTGAAAACGTCATATCAAATTTTTGTGAAAATTCTTCTTCCAAATCAAAATATAAAAAAAAAAAAACGAAAATAAATAAAATGAAATACTCACTGTGGTTTTGTAACCGAATCCCATGGCAAAATAACTTCGGCTGGAACGATGGTAATACGCGGGAAAATAACTATTTCCGCGTTGGCATTGAGGGGTTTAATGGCATCAAGGGTCGCTTTAATGGGCGCGTTTCCTATTTTTAAGGCATATCCATTGATAAACGTTCCATTTTTGGTCCTATCAAGCACTCTAAAGTCTTCTCCGATAGTGGTCTGCACTGTATACTTAGATCCAAGAGTAACTTTTTTATCGTCCCTTTAGAAGAAAATCAATCAATGAAGATGCATATAAAAAAATAAAAATAACAAAAAAAACCTTACTCTGTGTAAATTTGTGCAGTAATAATATGACGAGCATTCACTACAGTTGCCCAGTTGTTGTAAGGCTTTAAAGCCAAAAGCATGTAGAATGGTTGCACCACATGGAAGTTAGCAGTAGGAAATGTGAGACGATACTGATTGCCATCTTGATCGTCGCCAATGTCGTTATCCAGCGTCTTGTCTCTGAGGAAAACTTTGGTGGACCCGTAAGCGGTCGCAACAAATGTTCCCACAGCGTCGCCGACGCTCAGAATTTTCGGGTTTTCCACTTGGAAGTAGTAATTGCTGTCATCTAATTTCAAATGTTCATATTTACCAAAGCTGCTCTGTAATTTTGCAGCTTTAATAATTGGCAACTTTTTCATTGAAAAGGGAAAAAAACGGAAAGAAAAATTACCTGCATCACTGTTAGAGTGGCATCATCATCAATCATCATAAAAACATTAACAGGATATATTATGACATTATTGAGGACATTTAGGATAACTTCACAAGGACCAACTTTAGCATATTCAGGTTGATCCAGTTGAACTGATATCTATAAAAGAAATAACAATTATGAAACTAGAAATAAAAAAAAAAAACTAGTTTAAGAAGTTTAATGGTTTACAGCTTTAAAAACTATGTAATGAAATTGGTAATGGATGAATTGTAATGTTGTTTATGCTATTTTTTTATATTACTAATATTTTTCAATTATAATTATTATTGTCACATGTACTATGTACAGGGTGTCCCAGCGCCGAGGTGGATATAGGAAATTGACTTTTGAAATGTCAGAAATGACGGCGCGAAATTCAAAATTAGCGTTTTTCAAAGGGCTGCTGCATAAAAACGAGAAAGTGCATGAGCTTCAAAAAAATGTTAAAAGATACTCC
>JASKGO010001649.1:0-13493 GCA_030556065.1 Holobus sp. GC000080
TCTGACTCATCTTTATCAGATTCATCAGAGCCAGAGGTTTCGATTCTTCTTACTGTTGCAGGCGAGTTGCATTCCCGCACATATGTATTTAAGTAATTAACTACTTTTTCTTTAGCCACGGAATCTTTAAAATGCATTAACTTGAATCTGGGGTCCAGAGCAGTAGATACAGCAAGTATTGACGAGTGCTCTAAAGTATCAAATCTTCTTTCCAGTTGTTTTTTTAAATTCTGTTCTAAATTGTAGAACTATATCATTCTTGGGTTTCGCATTTTCCACGACTTCACGGACACAGCTAACAAGTGGAATTACTTTGCTTACTGTTACGTAACTATCTTCGGAAAATTCTCAAAGGGGAAAAGCAATTCTATCATTTCTTTAACGCAATCCAGTTCACTACTTGAGACCATCGGTGGAGCTTCTGGCCGAGTCAATAGTATTGCTCCTACCTGGGACACCAACTCCAAAAATCGTTGAAGCATGTAAAAGCATGAGTTCCATCTTGTTCGAACATCAAGTATCATTTTTTTATTTGGCCTTGTTTCAGTCCATGCTCGATTTGTCTCTTTCGTAATTCGTCACTAGCGTTGACGCTTCTTTTTATATATTTTACTATTTCCCTGACTTTGATTATTAACTCATTGCAATTTTTTGCATTATCAATGGATTTTGTTACTACTAAATTGATAGTATGGGCGAAGCAGGGTATAATTTTGTTTTCTCCAAATATGTCTCTATTTACCTTCATAATGGTGCTATCATTATCTGTAATAACTGCTGTCACTTTATCAATAGAAACATTCCACTCGGCGAAAATGTCGGTGAGTTCTTGGGTAATGTAAAGGGACGTGTGCTTTTCAGTTAATTCAAAGACACCCAAGGTGCCATTCAAAAGCTGCGACTTGTCCAAAAAATGAATAGTTACCCCTACAAACGATTTATTTTGCATCGTATCGGTCCAAATGTCATACGTTATGCAATAGTTATCTGCATTTTTAATGTAACTTTTAAAAAGGTTACTCACTGCTTCATACTTTTCATCCAGTCTCGTTTTTATCACTTCACGACTGGGCACTTTGTATAGTGGACACACTTCTTTCATAACTTGTATAAAGCCTTCTACAGTGGAAAATGGTTTATTATTCATGATAATTAAATTTGTAATAGCCTCAGTGATTTTATTAGATTTGGCACCATCTTTTGAAGTTATGCTTTTGATATTATTTATAAAGTCATCGACATTAGGCTGAGCTGTTTTTTTATAGTTACTAGTAATAGCTTGTGACAATTGAGGAACTGAATCTGAATTACTGGTTGAAGGATTGATATTAACTTCAACTTTACTGTTTGATTTTAATGAAAGATCAGCAGTAGTTGAGGTACTTGCAGTTGCGTCATGTGTATGCATGTAGTCCACAATGCTACTCTTCTTTTTCTTGCATGGTAAATCACAATCATCCCATTGCTGTGAATACACATTTTCCAGGTGACCTCGAAGATTAGTGGTATTGCCAGAAGTCTTTAGAGTTTTATTGCATATTTTGCAAATCGCCTCTCTGTCATTTGATTTGGCAAAATAATTCCAAATTTTACTTTTTACCTTATTGGGAGGCATAATTCTAGAAGGAAGCAAATAAATAATGTAAAATTTCGGAAGCGTAATTTCTCCATAAATTATACAATATACATATATGTATAGTACTCACCTAATCAGGTAATTGGCACAATGCAATATGCAAAACAGCCAGAAAAATGAAAAATACAATTCAATTTAATGTAATAAAAGCATGTGGTAACACAAGAACACAAGTTAGGGATACTCTAAACTCTACGAGGGCACGTTGTAATCTTTGTGCTCCAACTAAACTGAACAGCGATGTTGACGATTGCGCATGAAATGACCGATGTATCGCCGATATATCGTCCATTGAAACATCGATGTCAACATCGATGATCATGACGAGGTTTTGCAAACATCGATGCATCGATTGCAATCCTAAGAGATCATTGATGAAAAGGAACAAAGTTCCCGTTCCCTCCGTGGTGTTCGATAGTTGATTGCCTTCTGCAAATAATATTCATGATGTTAAATTAAACTTCAAATAAAATGTTTGTAAACTTACCAAGTCCGGGCATCCAGGTTAGGAATTTTCCAACTTTTTTGGAAAATGCCTGCGCTGCAGTTTTGACCTTCATTTTGGGCATTTTATCTGCGTAGACATGCCCGCCGGTTAGCTTGCACATGTACGACAATGGGTTGTTTCCCGTGTCTTTTTCATATAAGTTAACGAGGTCGCCCCAAGACGCTTTCAATTTCCTCCCGTTTTTGACAAAGCATGCGTCGTATGTAAATTGTTTCGGATTCCTTTCAAAAGGTGAGGAGGATCAAACAGATTAGCAATTTTTTCTCCGTTTTTAAGTGCGTTATAATTGCTTCCCTCCTTGCCTTCTTTACGCCGAATGATGTCGCTGCTTTTTTGAAGGTAGTTTATGGCGCTCACATTCGTGGAAGCATGGTCGCAGACCGAAGGCTTGCGCAGTAAGTAGAGGTCTCCGACGCCAACGCTAATAGATTCTGTTACAGTAACTATTGTGATTCAAAGTTCGGCGTATAGAGTCACAGATCATCAATGCGCAAGCACGCACTGGAACGTGCGTCCTTTATAGATGTGCAACTCCAATGTAACGCCTTGGCTGACCTAATATAGTATGGGCTTCAACCACAAAGGCGCTGTGGGCGCTTTTGCAGCCCGTATGGCGGTTCTTTTGAAATTAGTAGGAATGCCCCAGTACAAAATAAAGGAAGTTATTAATTAAATAAAAGACAATGATATAACTGAAGACATTTATTTTTTCTCAATGCCAATTTTTTGTGCGACATTTTCACGGATTTTTCAGAGGCCGCTTTCATTAGGCGGTCTCCTTTAGAGCCAAGAGGCTCCCCTCTTAAAATTAAATCTTTTTTACATACGCATGTAAAAAAAGGTACAGTATAAACTAATAAATAAATCTAATAAATTGTGCTCTTTGCACGAAAACTTTGCACTTAAATAATATTTTAAGAGTAGGGATAATTTTTTTTTTACTTGCTGCGATTGCAAAATTTTAGTTATATAAAAATTGCTCACTTCCACGCTTTGTGAGAATAAACTTGGGAATATTGTATTGGGCTTGCAGAGGCCTTGCCGCGCCAATTGCAGTGCTGATATCATATGGTGATCTGGCAGGGTAACTTCTGATATCAGTTCAGAGTGGCAAGTTTTGCATCCCTGAACTGACCTCAGAAGCTTTTTTGCGACGTACCCTGCCAGATACACGTGCAGATCTTTCTGCATACGAGTCTTGCCTCTGTTCATATCGAAGTCCCCTACGATGAGCTCTCGAACTGAAACATCAGAATCGTTCTTTGCATAACTGACTAAATTTTTGTAGATTTCTCAGTCGCTCCTGTTCCTCCTCCTCCTCGCAATTAAAATTTGCTGAATGGTGGGAACTGAAGCATGAAATCACCATCGATTTCAAGGTGTGACTAAATGCGGTAGCATTGGGGTTGATGTTTCTATATCCGTAACTTCTGATCCGCCCGAAAAATTTTTCAAGCGGATCTTGATTGAACGTCCGTAAGGCGATATGGTTTATTTTATGCTCCCCTTGGGATAATTTCAACATCAACTGGTTGAGATTTAATAACGTTGTCCTCCAATTTTTTTAACGATGCAGGGACGAAGTTTTCCTCGTTTCGAATAAATTTTACTGATTGCAAAGTTTTTTCTGCGGTTGCCCAAAACGCAATATGAGGGCTGTTGCGGGCGAAACACGTTTTCAGCGGCTTGTCTTTATTAAATTTTTTGGTCCCGTTTACGCTGTCGAACAGGCTGTCCATAAAAAGCAGAAATGCAGCCGTTCCTTTTGAAGTCGGCGTTTCATGACCTACATTAGACAATAAATTAATTAAAAAGTCAACAGTCAAATTAAGGAAACATACCGTATCTCTTCATTGATTTAATCATTGCTGCCACTCAACGCGATAACGTCTGTGCAGCTATTTTCACCTTCATTTTTTTCAAATCCTCTTTGTAGATGTTGTGCGATGTTGTGCTTAGCCAGTTTTGGCATTGATTTGTACAGGGGATCGGAGTCGTCGTTTTCGTACACCGCGGATACACTTCGGATAAGACTCCGGGTTTGGGAAACGATGTAGCGACACATTTTCCACCTTGCGTTTTTTTGCAAACAAAGCAATATAGGCCAGGCATTGTAAACTAACAGGAAGCACAGAAAATGTAGAGAACAAAGTGAAAAACTTCTGAACAGCTCGAGAGTGTTAGAACAAGTAAATATTTTTCTTACCATCAACTTCCAGCAAGCTTCCAACACGCTTCCATTTTGCAATGGAATTATTAACCTATTAAATGCCAATTCGCGACTGCGCGGTACCAACTTAGAACGACACTAGCGGCAATGTGGACGAAGCCCTAACTAAACTGGTCGACCAAGGTCGTACATAAGAGTTTCCAGGCCCTGTATAGAGTTACTCATCTATATGTCTATAATCTATGGGGTTTTGTTTGTAGCGTCTTTTGACTTAAATTGAGAGGTAGTAAACGAACATGCGCAGAACCTACCACAGAACTGCCTCCATTATGGCACTTCTCGTTTCGACATCAATGTAGGATGTACTTGCTCCTCTAACAAAAGTGGGTTCACTGCCTCGATTAAGTACCGTAAGGTCCACGGATGCGGCAAACTCTGTAGGAAGTTTGCCTCGGGGGCACTCCCTATTTGATCCCCATTGCAATGCCTTGCTGTTAAAATCTCCCGCCACTATGCATGGTCTTCTTCTTCTTATGTCCGTCATTATATCTTCCACAAACATGGTAAATTCCTCCAGGCTTCTGTTAGGTGAGAAGTAACAATTGTATAGGTCGGTCCCCTGAATCGCCATTCTTATATACCCTTCACCATTGTATACATTCGACACTCCACATTTCCGGTTGATGCACAATACCGCCACGTCTCCTCTCCTGTCAACAATGAATTTATCAGCCCCTACTATCCTTTTGTTTGGCTCCTGAAAAATAATCACGTCTACCCTTCTTTCAAGAGCCATCGCATTGGCAGCGTCATGTGCTGCCTTTGCCCTTCCCACGTTTATTTGCAGATATCTTATTTTGTGGGTATCTGCCCCGTGCCTCCCCTCTTGTTGCGATCTCTATCCATTGCCTGTACGTATTCCTTATAGATCGGGCTATCTTCTCTCTTACCCTGCACTTTGTCCATCCAATCCTAATCGTTCCCCTCTCAAGTATCCTTTCTGGTTCCCATCTTTCTGCTTCCACCATGGCGTTATTGTTCCCCCGATTATTGGCTCTGAGCGTAATTTTTGTATTGCTCTCTAGCCCCAAAGCTTCATTGATTTCATCTTCTCCTATGTCTGGCTCGACATCCAGAAGTTGGATTGTCTTTGTCTTTTTAACCACCTCTGCCTTCAGACCTCCCTCAACAGATTCAAGTTTTGTTCTTAGTTCATCTGCTTTATCATCACGCCCGGTCGCTTCCAGCAATATATCCCCCTTCTTAGTTTTCCTAACCGCTCTAAGATTAAATTGTTCCGCCTCCTCAGCTAGGTTCTTCCTCAGTTCCCTTAGTGCCTCAGCATAATTCTTATCTCCTAATTTTACCACAACTTTGCAGGTCCTTGGGCCTGTGCTTTTCCCTTTCCTCGTGCCACTTTTATCGTCGGGACCCTTGTTGTCCTCGTCCTTTCGATTGATACATACTATCATTTCGCTTCCGCTGCTCAGTATTTCCCAAACTTATTGGTACGTAACCGTGTCCCAGTTTTCCGGGACCCCTGTTTGAACCTTTCCGATTCCATTCTCTTTAAGGATAGCTATTGCCTCCGCCAGAGCCTCCACGGTTTTCTCAGGGGAATTCCCCTCACGTACCTGCACCACGCATCTCTTCGATGTCGTCTTGTTCCCGCCCACTTTCCTTTCTTGTACCAGATAATTGATTTTATCTTCCCCGTTCAGTTCAGGAAACATGAGCTGCATGCTTCGTCCCAGCCCTGTTTGCTTCTTCTGCCCCGCCTCCAGCACTACAACTATGTCGCCTTCTGTAGCCCTTAGCGGGTTGCCCGTCCTAATCTCCGTTTTGACAAAACACTCTTCATCCCATGTCTTTTGACAAGTCATCAGAACACTTGCTGGGCTTCCCTCCTTCTTACATTGCTCTATTTCTCTTGTGAGCATCTCCTTCGTCATAGCTCCTTCCGATTGCAATAATTTGTTACCCCTCAAGGCCTTTTCCAGGTCCTCGATCCTCCTCTCCTTAAGCAGTAATTGCTTTTTCAGATCGTTGTTTTCCTTAACTATTTCTTTAAGTTCATTCAGCTCAGCTCTGAGTTCTCTCAGATCCTCATCCTGTTCCCTCACTTTCCTTTCTAGTTCTTCGTTGTCAGTTTTTGGCGCCTTTGCCTTGTCCTGCGTCGTAACTGATTGTGTTTTAACAGCCTCCAATGCCTTGTACACTCCACTCGAGCTAAGCGCCTTGCCGGCACTAACGAGGCGTTCCGTGATGTATTTGACCTCTTTTTTCGTGTTCGTTCTTTCCCTCACTATTCTACCAAGCAGCCTAATGTCCTTCACGACACCATCTACAACGCGCACTAGCTTGCCTCCATTTTCCGCAATAATTTTGGAATTTTGCTCCTCGTCTATTCTGCGCCTTTTCCCGGCTTCTTCTTCCGGCGAGGACACTATCTCAAGTGGAGCCGTCGTATCTGTCTCTGTCAGTTTGTGGATGTTACTATCCGTTTCCTCATCCTGCCGGAAGTTACTAGACGTATTCTCCCTTGTCGGGGTGAAAACGTTCTCCTCCTCTGCCGTAGCTCGGGAGGGGACCGATTTTGGCCTCCTTCTGTCGACCGGCGACCTCGACAGCGAGCTTCTTCCTCTGAAGACTTCCTCCTCCGTCGCAAGCTTCAGCCTGTCTCCCTCCCTTTCCTTCTTTATTTTTGTTTTGAAAATCCATATGTTTCCCCGGCGATGGGACCTCTAGGTCGTCTCCAGTGGGCAGTGGGCCCTTACCCATCGGAAGGCTCTAATGCAAAAGGGGTTCGCCATGTGCCCCCCAGGCCTCCGTTCAAGACAACTCAGGGTGCTGCCGCGCCTGCTGGCGTCCCTCCTTGGCACGGGTCGGTTGATACCGTGAGAGAACCCTGGGAAGTTTTAAGCCTTCCCCACCGGCTGTGCAGTCCTGTTTTTTATCGAGGTACCAGGTGTCCCCGTTGTTGTAGCTCCCGCTTAGTTTCCCCGGTCCCCCTGAACCTTGCCGACAAGGTTGAACCTACCAGGGACCGTACTCCCCGCCAGCATCGCTTCAGATTTCCTCCCGGGCACTCAGCTCCAGCACCACGACAAGGTGGGGACCCACGCTGGAGTTGGTATTCCCTAAACCTTATACTACTTGGTCAAAAGATTTTAAAAGGTTCATAACGCCATACGTGGGTTCCTGAATTTGCAAGCAGACGAGCCCCCCCAACCTAGCGGGATCCAACTTTGATTGGGGAAAGCCTTGCACAAACCATAAGCCAGGGGACTGACGAAGGGACAACACAACGGAGTCGTCGAGCGTTTCCGCGGTTGCCCCCAAGATCGGTCAGCACCCCTTGCTGGAATGCACAAGGATGGAGACTTGACAAGAGAATATACAGTTTGACATAGCCGGAGGTCTAGATCCGTTGATAGCGGGCCATCACAAAGGTGGAGATCAAACGGGTGTCTGCTTGATCATAACTTCGCCATCTTCGAAGTCATATACGACGGTTTTCCATGCCAGCACTAAGCGGCAGGCGAGCCACCATGCCACCCTCCCTTTGTTCAGGTAACCCTGAGCCGGTCTTTCTGACTATTTTGTCGACTGCATCCCTAAAAGAGATCTTTGTCGACCCACCTGGTCCAGATCGGGTTACCAATTAAAGGTCCTTTAATTGACCTTTGGCGATCTTCTTGGCGAATTTCTCCGCGCGCATTCTATTATCCGTATTCGTGTGCGGAATCCCCATCGTAACATAATTCGATATGGACAGCCCAACGGCGGCCATATCGTTGGTGTTTAATGCGCCTTGCCCAAACTGGAATAAATATTCCCTTTGGGCATCCAGACCGTCTCCCTTCATGGCAGGGCCGACCTGGTGTACAGCGGCTAATGAGACCGCTATAGCCGGGTCGGATGCCAGGGCATCAATGACGGCGGGGAGTGTTGCAGACTCCAATGGATCGCGTGGGGGCAGTTCCGGAAGGTCAATCAGGCAGCTGCCATAGGCTACAAAGACGTCAAACGTGTTGTCTTTGTACATTAAACCATCCTCTTCGAACGCATTGGGATGGATTGCCTTCAGGGCCTCAATCTCAAACGCCTGGAAATCGGTGCCGTTGAGGGGTTCAACGGCGGTGTTGTCAGACCAGGTCTGCATGACGTCGTTAAATTTCACAGTTTTTTCACAATGAAATAGGCTCCGGGTTGCGCCTGGAAGTGGATTGCGACGCAACCATACGACCAAGCGTTTTACCGCATTGTAAAAGGTTCCCCACCTGTGCATTTCCCGGCTGGGGGTCACCCTTGGTCCTTCTACAACCAGACCGTCGACGTTGATGGAGGCAGCGTCGTAGGCGTTGGTAAGGGCGGCGTTGGATTCACGGATGAGCGGCAGAATGTCCCGCTCAAATAAAGGCCTGTCGAAACCGCAATGCATGCGGTCAAGGTCAGAAGCGCCCCAGCAAAGAATGTCACCAGTGGATGGAAACGGTTGACTCTTGGGGTATCTGATGCCGGCCGTGTGAAGCAGCCCCGCCAACACGCTGCCGAAATGATCATCCTCACTCTCCCACAAAGACCTTCCAGTCGTGACCTCGTAGAGGGTCGCTCTTCTTGGTCCGCTCGCGGAAGCAGATGATCTGACTGCGAGTCACTTACACCGAGCACGCCAAACGTTAGACAGTTACCGCCATGGACATCGTCTACGCGTTGAAACGGCAGGGCGTACTCTGTACGGTTTCGGGGGTTAAGAGACAACCTGCACGTACGACAATTACGTACGCAGCGCATAGAGAGCAGCGAAATTTTACATCATTGACATTCCTAATTACTNTTGGTCGATAAATAACTGTTTAATAGCTTCGGTTTTGCGTCTATATAATTTTTTTGTTCTATTATCTTTGTTTGTTGTCTGAAGTAAAAAAAAAGAGAAAAAAAATTTACGGCATTTTGATCGGTTCTTTTCTGAACCACGAAATAATAAAAATTAAAAAAATTATTTAAAACGAAACCCATTGGTCTATAAATTATTGGTTAGTAGGTGAGGTTTTGCATCTATTATTTATAAAAAAAAAACATTTGTAAAAAAAGTGCGTCCTTTTTGTTGTTTGAAGTAAGTAAAAAAAAATCATGGATCTTTGCAGATATTTGTTAATATTTGAGGCAAAAGTGAAAAAAAAATACGGCAACACGAGCGAAGCGAGTGTTGCCGCTGCAACAATCAACGAACGAAAGATACGTTACTAGTAAACGCATAAATGTTTTATTCATTTTATATTTTTATTTGTTGTTCATTATTATGCAGTGGTACATGCATGCTTCCAGCACCCTGTCCACAGCTCCACTGTGCCGCAGCACAGCTCGACGTTTACTTTTACTTTTACTATTTTGTCTTTGTTTTGTCAAAAACTTCCTTTTATACGTTTCCCGACAAGCCGTTTGCCACGAATGGGCGGTTCTTGCAGCAGAGCGAACCCAGCAAGGCAAGCATAGACGACTGATCGGACGGCGGACGCACTACCAGCAGCACAACGGAGCATACATTACCTAGCAACAACGAATTATCATTCAATAGAAAAAAAAAAAATAGAAAAAAAAAAAAAAAAGAAAATGTGTCCCAATAATATATTGATTAATAAAATTAACATTATTTGTTAATTTTATATATCCATTTTAAAACTTTTTGTTTTGTTTTTGGTTTTGCTCGCTCGACCTGGAAAAAGCAGCAGCGAATAGAAGGAAGTGTGTGACAGAGAGAGAGAGAGAGAGACATTTTGCTTGGCAAAATAAAGTACAAAAAAATCCGTCTGACCAAACGTGTTTTTTATTTAAAAATTTTTTTTAGGTTTTTATATTTGGTAGCTCTGAGAAGGGCCGGTTGCGGAATAATGTACAAAAAAAAAGCGAACAAAAAACAATATACATATATAAATATATTAGAAAAAATCAAATAAAGTAAATTGTTCATTGCGATCAAAAGTTTTTCACAGAAAACAAATATTCGTGTTTTTGCAATTTGTGGCTCTGAGAAGGACCGGTTTCAGAATAATGTACAAAAAAAAAAACGAACAAAAAACAATTTACATATATAAATATATTGGAAAAAATAAAATAAAATAAAATAAATTGTTCATTGTGATCAAAAGTGTTTTTCAATATAAAAAATACTCATGTTTGTGCAATTAGTGGCCCTCAGAAGGGCCGCTTTTCTTTGCATATCGGCTGTTGTTGCTGCTGCCAGAAATTTTATTAATTGAAAAATTATGGCTTCTGCAAGGTTTTCTTGGTCAACAAGACGGCCTGGATGTTCGGCAAGACACCGCCTTGAGCGATGGTCACACCAGAGAGCAGCTTAATCAACTCTTCGTCGTTGCGAATGGCCAACTGCAGGTGACGCGGAATGATACGCGTCTTCTTGTTGTCTCTGGCCGCGTTGCCGGCCAACTCGAGAACTTCGGCAGCCAGGTACTGCATGACGGCGGCCAAGTAGAAGGGAGCGCCGGCACTGACGCGTTCCGCATAGTTGCCCTTCCTGAGATGACGATGGATACGTCCGACGAGGAACTGGGGACCAGCACGAACCGATCGACTCTTGCTCTTTCCTTTCACTTTACCACCCTTTCCACGACCAGACATGATTATTTACTTGATAGATATGACGAAAAATTGCTACGTAGAAACGTATACGATGCTTGCACGAACGAGCGCACGAGCAAAATGCATCGCTTTTGCCTGCCGCGAGCCCTCTTATGCGGTTCTCGACCATCGACAAATCCAGAGGAGGTGTGGCCTGTGCGAAGCTCGAAAGTGGTTCTACGGGGTATCCCGGTAGGCTTTACTGAAACAGCCGTGAAGGACGAACTTTTAGATAAAAGCATTCCGGTTCAATCGGTTCGCCGAATGTCCTCTTCCAAAATGGATTCTCTTCCTCTAGTTATTGTTTCTGCTGATAGGTCAGTGGAAGCTAAGAAGATATGGGAAGTAACCGATATCTTTCGTAACGATGTCCAAGTGGAACCCAAAAAGCGCCCTTCCCGACCAACTCTTTGCTACCGTTGCCAAGAATTTGGCCACTCAAGCTACAACTGCACCAAAAAAGTTATTTGCGGTCGTTGCAGTCAAGAACACTTGACCAAAAATTGTCAAAGCAAAAATTCAATTTGCCCCAACTGTGCTGTCAACCATTCAGCAATAGACCCCAGTTGCCCCAAAAATCCTAATAGTATAAGAGCTAGCGAGTAATCCGCCAGACAAGCCTCTATGATTGCTCGTAAAGAAAAAATCGAAAAAGCTAGAGTTGTGAACAATATTTCATATGCTTCCAAAGTCTCGCCCCCTGCCGTCAGCCCTCCGGCTAGTGATACTCAACTATTATTCTCTCTTTGAAAAGAATTATGACCGAAGTGAAATCGGTTGTTATTGAAGTGAAAAACACAGTATGCTTCCTAAAAAATGCTAAGTAATTTTCCCGCCAAGTTGATCCATTACAACATTAACGGCCTTGCAGGTAGACTCTCGGAATTTTGCCACTTCTTAGCCAATTATAATTTTCCCCTTGTATGTTTACAAGAAACCAAACTCAGAGGACTGAGCGGACCAAAAATTGCAAATTACCAATGCTTTTATAACAGGCAGGGCCGGGTCGGCTGTGGTACCGCTATTCTTATCCCGGTTTCAATCGCTGCAGTAAAAGTTACCACTCAACAGGAACTGGTAGAAAATACTTCGGTCCTATGCAAAAGAGACAACTTTAGCTTTCGAATCGTATCGGTTTACTCTACCCCAAACAACAAAATATGTGAAAACGCTCTCGACAATTTGATCCCCAGGGATGGCCTCCCAACCATCCTTACGGGCGACTTTAATACAAATCACCACTCCTGCTCCATCAATGGCTCTTCAAATAAGAATGGAAAGATCCTGAGAGCAAGCAAAAACCCCACTAGGCTTGGTGGCCATGGTAAAGGTACTGTTTTAGATATTGCTTTCTAGTTCAATTGGCCCTCCGCCCTAAATGCAAATACAATATATCAATTAGACTCAGATCACTACCCAGTAGAAATTAATCTCGAGGGATTCCAAATTTGCCCCCCATCCAAAACTCTCCTGCGCACCAACTATAAAAAATTCTCTGCTGTCCTTTCGCAAATATCTCCGAACGCCAATGCACTTAATTCTTCAGATGAAATAGATATAGAAATAGACTCTTTCACTAGTACAATAATAAGCACTATGGACAATTGCTCCAAGCGACAACAAATAGATTCTGTCCAAACTGCGAAAAACCGCCTCTCCCTGAGTACTCACATACTCAATCTCTTAAAAATTAAATATCGCCTCAAACGCCCTCTAAATCAGAGGTTGACAAAAAGAACTACAATGAAATGTCCCAAATTGTCAAAATCTCGACACAAGAACACAAAGACACTAAATGGAAATCCTTCCTTACATCCATAGAAAAAGAGGATCAGGGCATCTGGAAGCTCAAGAGGATCATCTCAAATGGCCACTCCCTCAATGGTCCCATATTCTATCAAAAGTCCCGGCTTTTCACCGACCAGGAAAAAGCTGAGGCAATAGCAAATTCCATGGTTAAATATTTTGACAATAAAACTTCAGTTTTACCACACATTCTCGAAAAGGGAGAAAAGTCTGCTTCCCCACAAAATATAGAGGCTGATCCCCAGCTGAGTTTGCAACTACTTCAAGATCTCGTATGCAATCTTAAAACCAAGAAAGCTCGAGGCTCCGATATGTTGCGAAGGCGCCTCTTTGGACAATCGCTGAACCAACTTCTGTTCAAGTTCAAATAACGATTGTCCTAGCGCGGAATTCGCAAAGTCGCTTGATCGCACAGGTGGTTGTACTCGATCGACTGTTAGTTGGTACAATCACCTATAGGTTCTCACACTTTTTGGCCAAGTCAACAAATTTGTTATGTTTAAATGGGCTGGCTTCCGGCCGCCCGAGACAGTCTCTTGCGTGCGTTACGTCTAATAAAAGTTAGGTGCCAACCGTCAACTTGTCCATCTTTTCTCAACCCAATCCACCCACCAGGAATCACCCCCTTCTCGTCATCATTATAGTGAGAGGCCAGATCAGTCACATCGTCATCTTCCTAATTTGGATCAGGTAGGTGCAATCAGACTGTCTAAACCTTACTTGAACTTACG